>CABHPQ010170258.1:76451-82880 GCA_902168405.1 Peromyscus aztecus
ATATTTCCCCTAATGCTCAGTATTTTAAATGTTCCTTTCTATTTCTTCTATCAGAAATTCTCCTGTATATTATATATGTATATATATATATATATATGTGTGTGTGTGTGTGTGTGTGTATATATGTATATACGTGTGTGTGTGTGTGTGTGTGTGTGTGTGTGTGTGTATACAGGTACATGTGTATGTATGTATATATGTAAGTATATACACATACATTGGGTATCATTCCTCCTCAGGAGCTGTCCACTTTGATTTCTGAGACAGGTTCTCTTACCAGAACGTGGGGGTTCACAGAGCCGACAAGATTAGATGGCCGTAGTCCTATGGAGCCTTCCGTCACTACCTTCCAAATGCTAGCCTTGGGATTACAGCTGTGCCCTATCACATCTGGCTTTTTTAAGTGGATTCTGGGGATCAGACATGGGTCTTCACGCTATTTTCTACCTAAGTAAATGATTTTCACTTCGAAAAAACTTGATTTCAGAAACTACAGCGAGATGTGTTTAGGCACATGTCAGTTCTCTCCTGAAGAGAAAACAATCTCTTTATAACCTGTAGGCAGTTAGCCTTTTCAGCCTCCCGATGCAAATGATGTTTTAAGCCAGGTGGATTTCTCTCTGTGTTTGTTCTCTCAGCCTGTACTTTGTTTTCCCAGCCACCCTTTCCCCACTAGGGTCCCTGGATTCACCTTCCACGACACTTATTTTTACTCCTTTTGCCGTCTCTATATATTCTGTCTCTTGGGGTACATTTTGTCCATCTCATTTTCCACATCATTGACTAAGTGCTCATCATGGTCCAGCCTACTGTTCATTTTTTTCTGTTTCATTTCAACATTTAGAAATCCTATTTTTAGTCTCAAAAACATTTATGTCCTTTAATTGTTCCATTTGATCATCATTTTATATCATTTAATTTTTTTTTCATTTTAGTTTTCTGGGATCTTAGTCCCCTCTAAGAGTATGTTGTCCCCAAGTCAATGTCTCCTTCATTCCAAGCTGTAACTGTTCTAGAAGGCAGCCAGCACCTGGGGGAGGCTAAGCACAGCAAACAGGCCAGAGTAGTTCCTGGGCCAGGGATGAAGACACCCTTGGGTTCAGATAGCCAGTCTTGCTCAAAGAGTCAAGGGAAGGATGGTCTTTGTCCCAGGGTCCTGTAGACCAGCCATCAGAGCTATAGCCTCACTATGGGCCTATAACATCAATAGAAGGCATCAGAAAAGCCACCCTTAGCTGGCCTTTTATTTGAACCATTTTTTAAGTCTCCATTGTCTATAGATTGCCTCTAGGTGCTAGCAACAGGCCTCTCTCCCTTTCTAGAGGGTGTATACAGAATCCCAGAGCAAGATCCTTTTGTATATAATTGGTTTGAAATCATAGGAACTCCTGAGTCACTGTTTAATGCTAAGCCACCTCTATTGGGAAGGGACTTTCTTTCTTTCTTTCTTTCTTTCTTTCTTTCTTTCTTTCTTTCTTTCTTTCTTTCTTTCTTTCTTTCTTCCTTCCTTCCTTCCTTCCTTCCTTCCTTTCTCTCTCTCTCTCTCTCTCTCTCTCTCTCTCTCTCTCTCTCTCTCTCTCTCTTTCTTTCTTTCTTTCTTTCTTTCTTTTTTTGTAAATGAGAGTGTAACAGTATTCCTTTCTGACCTAAGAGTTGGGGTGAGAGAGAATTCAGAGGAGACAGGGAAAGTAACACTTCCTAACTCGATGTTTTCAAGCTGAATGCAGATGATAGATACTGTTTTCCTCTAGATAACCCCATATGCTCACTCCCCATTAGCCAGCTCCAGGAGATGAGTCATGATCAGTCTAAGCTGGGCATGGAAACTCCATTTGCCTCTGCCAGAACACGCATTCCAGCCACTCTGTGACTAGGGAGGGTCATAACAAATCCTGGCCAAAAAGATGAAATGTATATGTGTTGGAGGGGTTCTCCCTTGCTGTTCATTTTTTGAGGGGATGATTGTATGAGAGATGATGTCTGGAGCTACGGAAGTAATTCTATAATCATGAATCAAAGGAGACCATCACAGAAAGCCAATATATTTAAGAAGGTGGATCAGTGTCAGACAGGAAGAATCAGGTTCCTGGTGGTAGAGATGAGCCACTAACATATGTTAAGTGATAATGGAGGCTCTGATGGCTTAATACACTGTAGCTGAACACTCTGCCCCTTGCTTCTGAAGTTATTTCTAACTCACACCAATGTTTCATTTAGTATGCTCAGATTATGAAAGGCAAAAGATAAATACTATTTTATTTCAAAATAAATAGAAATAGAAAGACTTTAAACTCCATGTACATTATAATTTTAAATCAGGGCACCAATGCAAATTCCTATTTGCAGGAATCTCCGTAGGCCCAAGGTGATGGACAGTGGCACTCTTATGCCCCTGGGAGTGGGTTGGGAAAGAGTTCCAGAAAAGGGCTGGGAAGGCAAACCAATCCTTACCCGTAATAAGGATCAATAGTCAAGCAGATTATTGCGGCTTCTATAGCTGCTGTCGGGCTATTATTTTTCCACCAGTAACGGCAAAGGAACATGTTGCTGACGGGGGTGAGGCATTTTGCTGCCTAATATGCCATCCTGGGAAACCTCTGGTTTTTACCATTCAGATTCAGGGAGAATTGTAAATATATTTTTCAACTGAATTAAAGTTAAATGAAGCTGTGATTAATAACAGCTAGAGGGTTGTGTTATTTATTATATTTTGAATTTTACCTCTGAGATATGCTGCTCTTTAAGTGTTTTTTTCCTTCCAAAAGGAAAAACGGGTAAAATAATAACACATGCCATGTGCCTGGTAGTAATCCTGTGCCAGAAATTATGTTAGGCACACCCCAGGCCTTGTCTAGCTAAATCCTTCCAAGTTCCAGAGCTGAGTTGTCAAAATCAACATTTTCTATATAGACAAACTAAGACTGAGAGTTCTTACATCACTGATAGAAGAAAGATTTACTTTTGTTTAGATTTATCTTAGGTTGTGTGTGTGAGTGTCTTGTCTGCATGCTGTATGTGCAGCATATGTGTGCCTGGGGCCTGGAGGTCAGAAGAGGGCAATGGATTGCCTGGAACTGGAGCTACCAATGGATGTGAGCCACCATGTGGGTGCTGGGAACTGATCCAGGCCCTCTGCTGTGGCAGCCAGTGCTCTGAACTACTAAGCCATCTTTCCACCCCAGAAATCAAAGAACTCTAGGAACCGAGGAATGCTAGGAGCGGGAGAAACAGTCTTTCCTGGGAAAGAGCGTGCCAACTGGTTATCCAATACCAACTATTCGGCCCTGAAAACATAAACATACAAGTAACATTGTACCGACTGAGCAAGGTGTAGTTATATATTTAGGAACACACAGACAGACAGACAGACTCACACACACACACACACACACACACACACACACACACACATCAACAATTAAAGAAAAGAGGCCATGAATTTGAATGAGACAAAGCGGGTGTGCATGGACAGGGTTAGAGGGAGTAAAGGGAATGGGGAAATAATGTAATTATAATCTTAAAAATTTTAAAGTTATATAAAATTACATACAGATGTTTTTAGTATTATTAGTTTTAACTAATATTTCTATTAATCTTTGAAATTTTCATGGTGTATTTTGATCATATTCACTACACTTCCCCCATCTCCTCTCAGATCTGCTCTCGCCTCCCTACCCCACCCAACTTTATGTCCTTGTCAAAAAAAGCCATGGAGTCCAATTTGTGCTGCCCAAACACTGTTGGGTATAGGGTCTACCCTAAAGAGTGGTCAAGCTACCAACAACCACACCCTCGAAGAAAACTGGCTCTCCGTTTCCCAGCAGCAGCCATTGCCAATAGTTCTCAGTTAGTGGTGGCTCTCGTGCTCATCTCCCACTGAAGCACTATGCTGTCCTCTAATAAGGTAGTTATATCAGTCTTTGCCCATCAAATCTACAATTCAACATGATAATCTGGGTCTTTTGGCTGAGGCACCTATTTCATAGTGGCATATTTTGAACTTTAAATTTAATTTTCTAATATTTCCTATGACTTTGAAATGGAATTGGCAGAATTAAACCAATCGATGACCAACAGAATGCAATGTAATTTATTTCTCCGATTCAACCAATTCAGTGTTTATTAATGGTCACATGTACACTTCAATTCTATTAGATTCTTTAATCAAGTTCAACACAATACTGAAGGTTAAGTGAGAAAAAAAAATCAAGGGTGTAGTGGGGCACATCGCAGATAATTTGGACATAAGACATTACACGTAGTCTCTGGCTCCCACCTCATATTGACAAAATATAATTCCAATTTTCACACTGTCACAGTACAAATAGAAGTGTGACTTACGTCTCACAATTTGCATAGCTGATTTCCTTTGACCATTCCATCATCTGCCAGACAGTTATAAAATTGCTTTTCTTTGTGACATCATTCCTGTAGGCTAAGGCTTCCAGGGGTTTCCAAACTAAAGCATGGCCCTGTCACCTGACACACAAGGAGACAATCCCAGCTGGTGTGTCAGGCTCAGCAAATCTGTGAATCTGCCTTACTGACTGGCACACCCACAGCTACTATCTCAGAAAGCTCTTGTATTGTTCAGGGTCCTAGGTACTCCTGTGGTTGCTCACGAATGCTGAAGACGACTAAAGAGCTTGGTGTTGCCCAGCGCAGAATCCTAGTTTGCTGTATTCTACCCTGATATAATAACATGGCTCAATGAAAAGCCAAATTTAGGATAGTTTAAAGGTTTTTTTAAAAAATGATGATAATGAAGGGAACTTCAATGTCTCTGGCTTGAGGCCACCTGACTTACCTTGTGTCCTGGCTAGTTTTATGTCAACTTGACATAAGCTAGAGTCATCAGAGAGGAGGGAGCCTTGATTGAGAAAATGCCTCTATAAGATTGGGCTGTAGACAAGCCTGTAGGACATTTTCTTAATTAGTGATTGATGAGGGAGGACCCAGCCAAGTGTGGATGGGGGCACCTCTGGGCTGGTGATCCTGGGTTTTATAAGAAAGCATAATGAGAAAGCAACGAGGAGCAAGCCAGTAAGCAGCACTCCTCCATGGCCTCTGAATCATCAGCTTCTGCCTCCAGGTTCCTGCCCTGACTTGCTTTGTGGATGAACTGTGATTTGGAAGTGTAAGCCAATTAAACCTATTCCTCCCCAAGTGGCTTTGGTCACAGTGTTTCATCACAGCAATAGTAACCCTGACTAAGATATTTTGATTACATTTAGGCAGCATTAAGACTACCCAACCTGAGTGGATTCCCCTTCTTGAAGAAGTTTCTTTACCTACCACTCCTGCTTGAAAGATAGTCTTAAATAGTATTTTATAAAGTGTCATATGATTTGTCCCAGGATGGCTGGCTGGATCCAGGATGTTCACTGATCTGAGGAAGCTAGAGCACACAATCTGACATGACCCCTAAAATATGAGCTGAGTCAACCTAGATCTACAGGAGCCAAGAAGGAGAATGAGCTAGGGTCAAGGACAACTGAAGTGGGGAGATGACGGACTAACAAAAGGGCATCCAGGAGCCCAAGGAAATAAATTATGAGTTAGACCAAGGAGCAGAAGATACAGGAAGATAGGGGAAATGGGGTCCTTGGGATGACAGGAGGTCATTGGCAGAGAAGATGAAGGAGGGGGAGATGTTGGGAGATAGGGGAAAGATGTGGCACTTAGAGTGAGTGGATGTCATTGATGGAGAGGAGAGGAGAGGAGAGGAGAGGAGAGGAGAGGAGAGGAGAGGGAGAAGGAGGGGAGGGGAGACTCCAATAGTCTAACTATGCTGTTTCTCAGTTCTTGTGATGACCTTGTATATATTTATAATAGATGCCCCCCCACACACACACGCATACACAGAGTGTTACTCTCTTCCCAGAAATCCAAAAGGTCCCAATCACAACATGGAAAATGAGAGAGAAGATCATCCAATCCTGTTGTATCTTGAGAATGTGTACAAGTGCACACAAACACTAGATGTTTCGGAGCTGTTCGCTTAGGGTCCAAGGCTTCATGATACATTCTTGCCCTAGAAACTGCCATGCCCCAAATCTCATCCTTCACAGGGTCTAAGAGGCTATAATCTTGCAGGGCTCTCTCTGTCTGGGAGCCAGGAGTCTGGAAATTGAAGCTGTCCCTATTGGGTTCCATCGTGACAGTGCTTTAAAAATGGTTACTACTGGCCATTAACCACGAAGCAGGAAACCTCCTAAATGAAGAGGTGGATGCAGACAGCTGGATGCTCGGGGTATTTAGACATTTTGGAAAAGACATAGCTGACTGGAGGAGGGATCCACAGTATCTAGGAAGGGAAGCCAGAGGTGACCCCCTGTTTATACTCGAGGGAAAGAAGCATTCACTTCAACAGGGCATGTCACACTGGTAGCTCAAAGCTTTGACAGGTGGAACTATCTAAATGACTTT
>CABHPQ010170259.1:0-27139 GCA_902168405.1 Peromyscus aztecus
GAAGGAAGGAAGGAAGGAAGAAAGGAAGAAACAAAGAAACAAAGAAACTTTGTCCTTGGAATAATAGCCTGTGCTTTGTGAAGTGCATTTCTTAGCTAAAATACATCTGAGAATCTTCTAGTGTTGTGAGACAATACTTCACTACAAACAAAATAGATAGATCCAAGAGCCTGCAAATGGAATCCCCAATGATTTCTACAACACAGCATTCATGAGGCTAATTTTAATTTAAAATTGCCTTAAAAAAATTTTTTTTTTTTTTTGGTTTTTTGAGACAGGGTTTCTCTGTGTAGTTTTGGTGCCTTTCCTGGAGCTCACTTGGTAGCCCAGGCTGGCCTCGAACTCACAGAGATCCGCCTGCCTCTGCCTCCCGAGTGCTGGGATTAAAAGTGTGCGCCACCAACGCCCGGCTGCCTTAAAAAAATTTTACAAGATTTTTTTTATGTATGTAAATATTCTACCTGCATGTGTGTAGGTGCATATGTTTGCCTTGTGTCCATGGAGGTCCAAAGAAAGCTTTGGGGCTCCTAAAACCTGGAGTTCTAGATGGTATAAATGCTAGAAACTGAACCTGGGTCCTCTGAAAGAGTAACAATAGCTCTTAGCCACTGAGTCATCCCTCCAACCCCAATTTAAATATTTTTAAAGTTGCTCTTATAAAGGTCCCTCAAGTTTTCTTTTTGCTTTATAATAGTCTGTTTTAATACAAACAAATGTTGGAATTAAAAACAATATGGAACACTTCATGAACCTGTGTGTTATCCTTGCACAGAGGCTATGCTAATCTCTGTATACATGCTGATGAAGCAAGCACCTCTCAGGGTTTCTTAACCAATCTTTTTTCCCTGATATATAATCTCACTACGTAATTGAGGCTGACTTTGAATCCGAACTCCCTCCACCTTTGCCTCCTGAGTGCTAAGTTATAGACCTGTGCCACATGTCTAGCCCCTAAAAAATTTCATATGCACCCCCAGGGCAATCTGACAGAAAACCTGCAGGTGGCGAGGCGCTGAGCCCGGGATGGACCAGGCAGCCTGAATACTTGAGCATCGTAGGCATCATAATCTACTTGGATGGGAAGGGTGTTCTCAGATTCCTTTGGAGTCCCAAGAGCTGTAAAACACAAATAATACAATTAAACACATTTCTAACAGATGCCTATAGAATACCTATAGGTATCCAACAGATATCTATACAGATGACTTATAGAGGGTCATCAAAATCTGCAAGGCACAGGTGATCATCTACCAAGACAAAGATAGAATAATAACCCAACCATCAGGTTAAGACTGAATGACATGCATGTCAAAGTGACATTAAAATAGTATCGTAGTAGCTGGGCATAGTGGCACATGCCTTTAATCCCAGCACTTGGGAAGTAGAGACAGGCAAATCTCTGAGTTCAAGGTAGCCTGGACTACAAAATGAATTCTAGGACAGCCAGAGTTCTTATACAGAGAAACCCTGTTTCGAAAAAACCAACCAACCAAAAACAAACAAAAAGACAAACAAGAATAGCCATTAAGAAAGGCAGTGCTCAGCACTTTAGTCTCATGCAGTCCTGCTTGAAATACTCTCTGAGAATCCTCAGTGCTTTACTACTTTCCACCTGACCCATTCGCTGCAGCCGACAGGGTACAACTACAAGGTGGCTAAGGACCCTTCCAAAGGTGACACAGGAGTGTGGGTGTATTGACCTTTATATGAACCTTCTTACGATACTTCCCATTATTTTCTTGCCATGAATTAGCTGTTTCTAAAAGTGATGAAAAAGCATCTCAAAAATACTCACATGTATCACGGCCATTTTTGGTTTTCTCAGAAGCAGGCTGAAAAATTAAATAGATATTTTGTCATTCCTCTGACAGAACCAAACTTAACACAACACAGTATGTTATGTACTACTCCCCAGGGCAAAGACCATGTCCTCGTTATCTAGTAACTTAAGAAAAATGGGTGCTAACACTCGACACCTGCCTACCACAGTGTCAAGTCCTGCTAAGTCTTTAATTTCCACCTTGTATCTTATTCTCACAACCTTGTCCAGATGGGGCATGGACACCACTTCCTTCCTGCTGGGGATTGAATTGGGGACCTTGTGCATGCTTAGGAAAGTGTCCTACACTAGGCTACAGCCCCAGCTTCTCCATAAAGTCTCAACACAAAAATGTTTAAATTCTATTTACGACCCTAGACAAGGGGAAAGGAAGATGACAGTACTTCAAGATCAGAATAAATACACAGTTGTGTGTAGTAGCCCCTGAAAGTTGTTCAAACTGGGGAAACATACCTTCTTTCCTGCCAGTTTTATCCGTGGAGTGAAACTGTTACAAAAGAGCTGGCTTTTGGACGTGTAGAAACTGTAAAAAAAAAAAAAAAAAAAAAAAGTCATTAATCTATAATTTATTTTTATGTGCATTTGGGCCTATATGTATGTCTGTGAGAGGGTGTGGGATCCACTGAAACTGGAGTTATATACAGTTGTTGAGTTGCTGTGTGGGTGCTGAGAACTGAACCCAGGTTCTCCGGAAGAGCAACCAATATTCTTAACTGCTGAGGCATCTCTATAGTAACACATTTTGGGGGGATGGGGGTGGGGGTTTAAGACTCGGTTTCTCTGTGTAGCCCTGGCTGTCCTCAAACTCAGATCTGCCTACCTCTGCCTCCTGAGTGCAGGAATTAAAGGTGTGCTTGACTACACCTGGCTTCTCTAATCGAAACCTTAAGACAAACTGCAATCCCAAGTAAGATCAGCTTGCCTATGCCTGGCTTTGTTTTAGATTCACAAATCTTTCCAATTCTGGCCAGTGAGATGGCTCAGCAGGTAAAAACACTGTGCAAACCTGACAGTGTGATCTCTGGCAACCTATGGTGGAAGGAGAGAATCAGTTTCCAAAAGCTTCTCTCTGACCTGCACACATACACACACCATATACACACATACATACAAGTAATAATAAAGCCAAGAACTGTCATAAATGCTTTTAATCATAGCACTCTGGAGGCAGAGGCAGATGGATCTCTACGAATTAAGAGGCCAGCCTATCTACATAGCAAGTTCTCAGTCAGCCAAGCTACATAGTCAGACATTTTCTCAAACAATAATAATAGTAATAGTAAAAAGTTTAAATTCCAACTTCAACATTAGCAATGATTTCAACTGCTGCTCTGGCCTTTTCTCCTCATACATCACATGTTCCCTGTTTAGTGTGCACTAGTCCTAACTGCTAACTAGATCAGAATCTTCTATTTCAGGGACAAAATTCTTTTATATCAGAATATTTTCATCCTGATGTTTGGTATAATGTTAGGTCTACAGGAAGTTCTTAATATTTACTCACTGGTTGGTACTTAACAAAACAAAACAAACAAACAAACAAAAACAGGACAAAAGTTAGTGCTCAAGAAAGATGGCAAAAACCATTAAATCCCAATCCCTCTAAAAATAATCTTAATACCAGGCCCTCTGAATGGGTGAGACAGTTGATTGTCTTGATCTGTCTGGGAGGCATCCAGGCAGTTGGACCGGGTCCTGTGCTCAGTGCATGAATTGGCTGTATTTGAAACCTGGGGCTTAGCAGAGATGCTTGGCTCAGCCTGGGAGGAGGGGACTAGACCTGCCTGGACTGAGTCCACCAGGTTGATCTCAATCCTCGGGGGAGTCATTGCCCTGGAGGAGATGGAAATGGGGGGTGGGCCGGGGGGAGGGGGGCAGGGTGGGAGGGGGGGAGAGAACGGGGGAATCTATGGCTGATATGTAAAGTTGAATTATATTGTAAAATAAAATAAAATAAATTCAAAAAAAAATTAAATTAAAAAAAATGGTTATGTTCAAAAAAAAATAATAATCTTAATACAACCAGGTCATAAACCTATGTTAACTGGAGACCAGCCTCACCCAAGTGCTGAATGAACACACAGAAGCTGTTCTGCCTTTCCATTCTTCAGGGACCGTGAGCCTTCTTGAGAAAACTCAGTCATAATCTTGCAAATAATGTTTGGGACATTGCACTAATTCTATCTTCTAGAAAATCTCTGACTATAAACAAATAAAAATTAAAAACAAAGTCAGGTGTGGTGGCACACACTTTTTTTAACACTTGGGAAGCAAAGGAAGGTGAATCTCTGTGAGTTCAAGGCCAGTCTGGTCTATGTGGCGAGTTCTAGGCCAGCCACAGCTACAAGTGAGAACCTGCCTCAAAAAAAAAAAAAAACAAAAAAAACAAAAAAACAAACCACAGGGGCTGGAGAGACAGCTCAGTGGTTAAGAGCACTGGCTGCTCTTCCAGAGGTCCTGAGTTCAATTCCCAGCACCCACATGGTGGCTCACAACCATCTATAGTGGGATCTCATGCCCTGTTCTGGCGTGCATAAATAGATTAATTAATTAATTAATTAATTTAAAAAAAAGAGAAAAGCAGCAGCATCTGCAGATAAGGGACAAGCCATGGGAACAATCCTATGGAACACTAAGTACATAAGAACACGAGAGTGTCACCTGTACCTGCCACGTGACCTGGAGTCCAGCCAACCCCTGGGATTTTGTTTTCTCCCAGAAGAGAAAGGAGAGAACTAAGTAGAAGTTGCTCTTTTCTTCCCAGACATCAAGAGTAAAGGATATGAGTGAAAACCCGGCATGGTGACAGATTCAAGCACTTGGAAGGCTGAGGGAGAAGGAGTGCTGTGAGTTTTAGGTAAGCCTAGGGTACACAGCAAGACCCTGTCTCAAGAAAAAAGAAATGGCAGCCGGGCGGCGGTGGCGGCACACACCTTTAATCCCAGCACTCAGGAGGCAGAGGCAAGTGGATCTCTGTGAGTTTGAGGCCAGCCTGGTCTCCAAAGCGAGTTCCAGGAAAGGTGCAAAGCTACACAGAGAAACCCTGTCTCGGAAAAAAAAAAAAGAAAGAAAGAAAGAAAGAAATGGCTAAGGAGACACCTTTGTCAGTAAAGTACTTGTCATGCAAGCATGAGGACCTGGGTTCAATTTCCAGAACCCAAGTAAAAAGGCCAGGCTCAGTGCTGTGCACTTGAAATCCCAGCACAGGAAGAAGGTAGATAGACCCCTGTGGCTCACTGGCTGGCTAGCCTAGCCAATGTGAATGGCTCCTGAAAAAAGACACACCAGGTTGACATCTGCCCTCCACAAGTATGTACAAGAACCTCCTAGCCACGGTTAATAATGCACCTTAAAGAAACGTAAGACTGACTCTAAGGGCCTGGCGGTGGTGGTGCATGCCTTTAATCCCAGCACTCAGGAGGAAGAGCCAGGAGGATCTCTGTGAGTTCAAGGCCAGCCTGGTCTACACATCAACATCCAGGACAGACACCAAAACTACACAGAGAAACCCTGTCTCAAAAAAAACCAAAAATATGAAAAAATAAAAAATAAAAAAAAGACTGACTCTAAGACAACAATATTATCACAGGGTATGGTGGCATATGCCTTTAATCTCGGCACTAGGGAAGCAGAGGAAGCTCTAGACCAGCCAGGGCTCTGTAGAGAGCTCCGCCAGACACACACACACACACACACACACACACACACACACACACACACACACAGAATATGCACAATGTATCAAATAAACTTATTTGCTTTGTATTTCCCATGTAATCAAACTTTACAAGCTAAACTATAAATTATGTGCTATTCCTTGCCCCTGACCCATAAATAATGCATGTGTATATGTGTATTATGGTAATAAATGCTGCAAATAGCATAAAAAGGTTGAAAGCAACCTTACAAAACAAATGAATATTCACCATAAGTGTTGAAGACAACATACAGATATTGCTTAATAGCTTTTGTTTGCTTGTTATCTGTGTCAGTGACATAATCCCTTATAAAATTCTGTTATGATTTCTATAAGTATCCCTCATTCCTTCTCCATATGATGTGTTCTGTGCTGTTCAATAAAAGAGAAAGGAAAGGCCTTTGTTAGGGACACAAAGAAACACACACACAATGAGATTCACAAGACAGCATTCAAGCAGGCACAGATTCAGGCTCAGACAACAGACCAAGAGAAAAATACAAAAGACACAGGGAGAGAAGTAGAGAATTCAAATCTGGGCTCAATCTTGGTCAAATTACACCAAATGAAAGTGCTTTTTAATTTCTTTTTCTTAATGCAAGAGTGACACATTTTGGGTATTCTGAGGCTATTATTGTGTTCAAACTGACACATGTGCACTAATACAAACACACACACACACACACACACACACACACACACATATGCAAACACACCACAGAGATGAGTTATAAAGTAATGTGAGACAGAAAAATGGATTTCTATGAAGTTGAATCATGAAATTGCTATTTTTCAGGGTCACAAGCAATCTTATATCACAATCTTCATTGGGGTTTTAGGTTTTTATTAGCAAGGATCACAATGAAATGTGAAAAACAGGTCTCAGTCACTCCAATTCTCAGATTTAAAAGTCCTTCACATATGGTTCCATCTTACATCATAATGGCACCAGAAAACCAATGTAGGATGAAAAAATAAATTGGTAATTTGGAAATCTTCTAAGTTACTATAAAGAAAAAGTTGAGAAAAATGCAGAACTTTAATTGGAATTCATATATTTCTATATATTCTATAGTTACTTTTTACATTTCCTGAACTAAACTCAAAACCATGAGATATGGTATAATTAATACTGATTTTTAACTGATGAGTGTATTTAAATATGTATTGAAGAGTTACAAACACAGGGAGACGAATCAGCAGCTAAAGGTTGTAACTTACTATTGTAACTGGGCTGGCAGAAATGAAGATATTCTAAAGAGACACTTGCGTCTCCTCAGTCTGTGAGACTATGGAAACAATGGACCTTAAAGAAATGAGAATTCTCCAAAAATTTCATGATGGAGAAGGAAAGGCTGCCAACCAGTGTGGGACTGGTCCCCTGGAAAGAAATTTCAAACAGTTGTGACAATCTGTCAAACCAGCTTCCAGGATGAGACGAAAGCTCAGATGATGGCGGGTCAGTAGTGGGCAGAACCACACCTTGACTAGCACTGCTTAGATGTGCATATCCTTGGTCCTCTATTTAAATTCTGATCTCACTTCAAGACCTTGAAAACACAGTTCAGGGGTCTGCTGCTGTGGGATGGTCTGTATGTCAAATTGCTCTGATAGGTCAATAAATAAAACACTGATTGGCCAGTGGCCAGGCAGGAAGTATAGGCGGGACTAACACAGAGGAGAATTGAGAGAATTCTGGGAAATGGAAGGCGGAGGAGAGAGACACTGCCAGCCGCCGCCATGATAAACAGTATGTGAAGATGCTGGTAAGCCACAAGCCACGTGGTAAGGTATAGATTTATAGAAATGGATTAATTTAAGATATAAGGACAGTTAGCAAGAAGCCTGCCACGGCCAAACAGTTTAAACAATATAAGTCTCTGTGTTTACTTGGTTGGGTCTGAGTGGCTGTGGGACTGGCAGGTGAGAGAGATTTGTCCTGACTGTGGGCCAGGCAGGAAAACTCTAGTTACAGTCTGCTGAATCTCTTTGTCCATTTTCCCAATACTACTACATTGGATCAACCTTTTTCTGCTTTCTATTTTTCTTTTTCCCCTCCGATCCAAAGACCAAAATGGGGGCTGGGCAGATGGCTCAGGGATTAACAGTATTGGTTACTTTTCCAAAGAACCCAGGTTTGATTCCCAGTTCCCACATGATGGCTCACAATCTGTAACTCCAGTTTCAGGGGACCCAATGCCCTTTTCTGACTTCTGGGGACACAAGGCAAGCATGTGGAGCACATACACGCAGGCAAAAGACCCAGATAAATAGAGGTTTTTTTGTTTTGTTTTGTTTTTTAAGTATGATATCTGTGCTGGATGTGATGGCTCAGAGCTTTAATATTAACATTGCTGAGGCAGAACTACCAACAGTTTGAGACTAGCTTGGCTATACAGCAAGACCCTATCTTAAAAAAAAACAACAAATTTTTTTTTGCTTTTTTTTTTTTTTTTTTTTTTTTTTGAGACAGGGTTTCTCTGTGTAACAGTCCTGGAACTCACTCTGTAGACCAGACTGGCCTCAAACTCACAGAGATCTGCCTCTGCCTCCTGTACTGGGATTAAAGGCATGTGCCACCACTGCCCGGCTTACAATCTTCATAAAAACCATGGGTTCTGAGAGAAGTAAGGGACATTCACTGAACAGGATAATTGCAATGGAACCACATGATCCTTACAGAGATGGCTAAACAAGCAATCCTTGCTGATTTCTGGTTCTTCATTTATGAATACAGGTGACCAGCAACAATCCCTATACCAGTGGGAACACAGCTTGTGACAAAGATAAAAGACACATATACAAGGCTAACATCTGTATTTGTAAGGAGTTTCCAAGCTGAGCTCTGGTGTATATTTACAGTTTAAATACTGTAGAAGCCAGGACCAGCAAGATTGCTCAGTGTTAGGTAAAGGTGCTTGGCCACAAGCCTGATGACCTGAGTTGGATCCCCAGCAACTACATGGTGGGAGGAAGGAGAGAACCAAACCTTATAAATTGTCCTCTGACCTCCACAAGTGTGCCATGGAATGAGCAGACATATACACATGCACACAGAAAAATAAATAAATCAGTATAATAATAAATTTTTAAAAAAATATGCTATAGAAGGTTCTATTGAGCTACAGCCATAAGCCAAGCAGTCTGCCCCTCATGGAGCCCAGCCCATGACAAACAACACAAAGAATAGAAAGCACCAAAGAAAAAGTGTCCACTGGCCTTTGAGAAGGAGTAGAGGAGAGGGATTGGAGCTGGGCCCAGACAGGCAGAGGCCCTCTATCTTAAAAAAAAAAAAAGAAAGAAAAAAGAAAAGGCCCAGACCTGAGGTAAGTTGAGTGTCTGCCACCCACAGCAAGAAAGGGAAACAGCGGCAGGAGAGGAGGCTGCAGGAGCCAACTACACTAGCCCTAGTCAAGCTCTCTTGAAGAATTGGATCAAACACGTATAGAGCAGTGGGTTAAAGACCATGTCTCCATATCTCAAGGACTCTGGCATATCACACCTTCCCTGTGATGGCAGAGAAGAACACTAATACCTTCTTTACTTCTGAGTCACACTAAGAATATAAAAACTAGGTGGTAGCCTACACCTTTAATCCCAGCACTCTGGAGGCAGAGCCAGTTGGATCTCTGTGAGTTCGAGGCTCCCCTGGGCTACAGAGTGAGTTCCAGGAAAGGAGCAAAGCTGCTCAGGGAAACCCTGTCTCGAAAAACCAAAAAAAAAAAAAAAAAGAAAAAGAAAAAAGAATATAAAAACTATCTTGTTACTCAGGAATAAAATGAAAAATAAAAAGAAAAAAGAAAATAATGGTTTAAAGAAGTGATTCTCAGGCCCAGGACAGAGATATGCAGAGCAATTGCCTACTATACACAAAGCCCTAGGTGCAGGCTGGAGAGATAGTTCAATGGTTAAGAGGACTTGAGTTTGGTTCCCAGCACCCACACCAGGCAGGTCTCAACTACCTGTAACTCTAGCTCCAGATGATCCAACACTTTGTGTGCGCCCATATACAAATGGCATATTGCATACATAGAAATAAAAGTAAGTATTAAAACAACAACAGAGCTGGGCGTTGGTGGTGCACGCCTTTAATCCCAGCACTTGGGAGGCAGAGCCAGGTGGATCTCTGTGAGTTCCAGGCCAGCCTGGGCTACCAAGTGAGTTCCAGGAAAAGGCGCAAAGCTACACAGAGAAACCCTGTCTCGAAAAACCAAAAAAAAATAAAAAAAATAAAAATAAAACAACAATAAAAAACAAAACAAAACAAGCCCTTGGTACACAACTCTCAGTACAACCAACTAGCCAAGAAATAAATAAATAAGTAAATAAGGCCGGTTTGGGTGGCTCACAATATGATCCTAGCATTCAGGAGGTTGAGGCAGGTCTGCCATGAGTTTGAAGCCAGGCCACACAGAGAGAACATCTCAAAAAACAAAACAACAAATGTAAAGAGCCAATACCAAGGAAACCATTCAAAACATTCATCTCCCACTTTCGATGACACTCACCTGTGGTTTATCCAGTGAGGAATATTATAATCATCGCCCAGCCGAGAATCCCTCGGAACACTCCGGTTGTGCAGCTGCAAGGAAAAAAGCCAGAGCACAAATAAGCTAGAAAACAAACTGGCTATGAACTGCTCCAGTTTTTCTATTTTTAATTATTCTTCACCTCGTCTTTCAGAAAGAAATCTAAATTCTATTACCTTGAATAATGGCACAGCATGTAAAGGCTGCTCTCCCATGCAAACTAAGTCCACACCAATTCCTAAAAAGGGAAGGACAGAGAAAGGCAGGTCAGGAGGACAACAGCAGAGGTAAGTATTCCAGTCTGTTAATATTACTGAGCATGGTATGAGGCAACGCTGACTTGCTGTGCTGCAGTTTATAAACTCATCATTGCTACCTACACAGGAAAGAAACACATGCGTTTTCTGTTTCCTCTAATATGCTTTAGGTTGGACACTGATTACCCAGAAGATCTATAAAAACAGAAGCAAGGCCTCCACTACTCAATTCTAGTGACATCCCTGATCACCTTTTTACAAAGCCCTTCATAACCTAAGAAGACATTGAAAAATCCATAGTTCTAGGACAAGGGAGGGTATTAACACAGGGAGACATTGGAAACCAAGGACTGTTACCGTTATCAATCATACGCTGCTTGGTCAAGATCATGAGTAGACGATCCACTTCAAAGACACCCACCCCAGGCGTGATCACCACAGACATCTGCCCAGTTCGGTCAAAGTTGCGGTTGATGTAGTGCTTGTCAAACACTTTAAAGAAAACAAAAATGCCCCCTGTAATGACGTCACAGCTTTTCAGAAACCAGCCACAGGCAAGCATCTCTGCTTTCAGAGCACTCCGAACACATTCCAATCACACCAACTGGCTCATTCTGACCAAATTTTACCAAGTCATACACGTTTGCCTTTCCCTTCTGCTTTAGCAATGTCTTGAAACAAGACACTCACTTCACTCTTTATAAATCACCCTCACTGGTACCCAATAACTGCCCATACAGCCTTAAGTGCTCAATTTTTATGTCAAAAACTTACATCATCCATCAAAGAGTCTATACTGAAAGCTCCAAGAATCAAGTATGGTACTTCATTATTTATTATTGTGTGTACACTCAAGTGCCACAGTGCACATGTAGAAGTCAGGGGGCAACTTGTGGGAATTTGCTCTCTTTCCACCATGTGGAGTCCAAGGGACTGATCTGAGGTCATCAGGGTGAGAGACAAGCACCTTTGTCCACCAGCCCTCAAATATCAATTTAAGACAACATTTAAGAAAATAGATCAAGAGCCTTTCCAGACTTATAAATTTAACTAATTGTTATGCCTGAACTAATCATTGCTATGAAAAATCCTTGAAATTCAAATATGACAAAAAGAGCAGTAATTCTGTACTCTAGAATTCCCTAGAACCTGGATACAGACTAATGGGACAGCAGTGATAGGGAGAAGTGAAAACACACCAGCACTTGCGCTGCGAGCCAATGGCTACCTGGAGCTGGGCCTATCATAGTTTTCCCACTGCAAAGTAGAATTCCACAAAGAGCAGAGACAGGGTCACTGGGGATGGAATATGGCTCCAGGAATTCCTACCGCTGTGTTTCTCAGAGCCACCAAGGTCTCCACCTTCCCTGAAAAGGGTTGCTTGAATCTTTCCGTCAAACTTCTACAAGCCTTAGGAAGAAATCACACCACAGTAACTGGCTCTTCTTACAAGAGGCCTGATGGTAGTAGGTACCTTGTTTTTACTTAGCATACCCTTCTCCACTTGAATTCTAAGAATACAGTACTTTTTCTGTTTTTTTTTGTTTTTAATTTTTTATTACATTTTTAGTTTTGTGTGTGTGTGTGTGTGTGTGTGTGTGTGTGTGTGTGTGTGTGTGTAGGTGTGTGAGTGCCACTGTCTGCCTGTAGAGGTCAGAGGACAATTTGCAGGGTTGTTTTTCTTGTTCTAAGATCTCAGGGACCAAACCAGGTCCTCAACTTTGTGTCAGGCACCTTTACCCACTAAACCATTTCACTGACCCTGTTTTTTGTTTTTGATAGACAGGGTCTCTCTAATAGCTCACTTTCTCTATATCTTTCATGCTTATGATTCTTCTACCTCAGGCGCCACACTCAAGAATTTATGTGTTTTCTTTTAAAAAGCAGAAGCTAAAGTAAAAAAAAAAAAATGTACCTACAATCAGCTGAGGGGCAATGTGAGAAATAAAAACATAGTTTGTAGTAAAACAGGCAGCCAGGCAGGAGTCCTGCCAGCTCCTTACCACAAGAGGCAAACAAGAAAACTAAGCTGATTCCCCAACAGAAGGCCCACAAGCCAAAGAGCAGTCAATACAATCATCCAATTAGAATGCACTACTTTGAGTTAATTTGAAGTGTAGATGGGAAGAAGAATTCCAGGTCTAGGGCTTTGGACATCAGCAATGAGCTGCCTATGGTCACATGGGAAGCAAGAGGTCGGCTTACCGTGTTCTCACTCACCATTGAAAGACAAGTTGATGGCCTCTAGGTAGTTTCCTTGTGCTGAGGTAGAATTGTCTCCTTGAGGAAAGCCCCCTGAAGCAAAAGATACAAGGCAAGGAAAAACATTTCATGAAAGACGAACTCTTAAAAACTAACAGGAAGGTGCCAGGTTGGGGATTGGGTGTGGGGCATGACTTTAATCCCAGGACTCAGGAGGCAGAGGTGAGTGGATATCTGAGTTCCAGGCCTCCTGGTCTACAGAGCAAATTCTAGGACAGTCAGGGCTACACAGAGAAACCATGTCTATAGACCCCCATCCCCAAAAAAACACAAAAAAGAAAAAGAAAAACCAGGAAGACATCTGGCTCCGTTCTATCCCCTCACACTGTGTTAGGGACATTGTAGGAACTGGCAGCATATGCAAGGAACAACCGGATCCAACAGAAAATAAGGACCTGACCGGAAGCAGGAACTATCTACAGCAATACAAAGGAATGGAGCCTCCATTCCACACGTCATTTCCCCACTGCACCTCTGACACACGGATGCAGTACCTGCCTGTTCCAGTCGCACCAACACTGGATATTGGATGAAGAGTTTTTTAATGGTCACAAGGAGCGATGTCCACTCTTCCCTCCTCTCATTCTGAGCCACCACTCTGAAAGGAATATTGTCATGAAAGAGAAATCAAGCACCTACTACATACATGTTATCAGGTTCATTACAAAGTTTCAAGGAAGGAGGAAAATATGGTTAATAAGTAGTAATAAGCAGAGGATGAAGGGATGAACATGTTTACAATTCAAGGACTGAGGACTAAGGTAGACTCACAAGTTCAAGGCTAGGCTGGTGAACATAGTGAGTTTCAGACAAGCCAGGGTTATTTGATCAAATAATTTTGATCAAATATTTGATCAAACAAGCTAGGTATGGTGTCACAAGGTTTTGATCTTAGCACTCTGGAGGCAGAGGCAGAAGAAGTTCTGTGAGTTCTGGGCTAGCCTGGTCTATATAGGGAATTCCAGGCCAGCCAGGGCTACAGAGAAAGACCCTGTCTCAAAACAAAAAACAAATAAACAAAGATGGCTCATCAGGTTAAAGGCACATGCCACAGATCCTAATATGAGAATTCATCTCAGGGAAACACAAGGTAGAAAGAGAGAACAGACACTCACAAGCTGTCCTCTGACAAGCAGTGTTCCCTTGAGTACATGCATACACACCTTAAATAAATCAGTAAATTAGGGCTGGAGAAATGGCTCAATGGTTAAGAGCACTGGCTAATCTTCCAGAGGACCCAGGTTCAATTCCCAGCACCCATATAGCAGCTCACAACTGTCTGTAACTCCAGTTCCAGGGAATCTGACAATCTCACACAGACAGACATGCAAGCAAAACACTAATGCACATAAAATAAGTAAGTATTTATAATCTTAAAAATAAAAATAAAGCCAGCCATGATTGGCACATGCCTTTAATCCTAGCACTTAAGAGGTAGAGGGAGGTGAATCTCCCTGAGTTTGAGGCCAGCTTGGCCTACAGAGTTCTAGGACAGCCCAGATTACATATAAACTCTGTTGGGAAAAAAAATAGTAATAGTGATGGTGATGATGATGATGATAATGAAGTAAAACATAAAAATAAGGGGATGTTTGAGGAACATACCTGACCTTGATTTTTAGCCTCTTCAGGAGCATGTTCAGAAACTGCATGCACAGATGTGAACACAACACACACACACCACACACAGAATGATACTACAGAACTGAATAGGATAATAAAGCCTCTGTGTACCCACCATTCAACCCAACAGACAAAAGCCACCAACCAAGCATGAGAACCTGAGTCTGGGTTCCCAGCACTGATGGAAAAGCCAGACAATGGCTGTGTCTATCTGTAACCCCAGTGTTGAGGAACAACAGACAGGTGAATCCCTGAGCTCACTGGCCAGCCAGTCTAGCCCATTCGGCAAGCTCCAAGTTCAACGAAAGACCCTGTCTCAAAGAATAAGGTGGAAAGAAATCAAGGAAGACACCCCGTGTCAACTTCTGGACTCCACATGCACATGAACACACACTCACACAGATGTTTATATATATATATATACATATAAACTCCCACATACATACTTTGTTGCTGTTGTTTGTTTTTTCGAGACGGGGTTTCTCTGTGTATCCCTGACTGTCCTGGAACTCACTCTGTAGATCAAGTGACTAGAGTTGGACTAGAACTCACAGAGATCCACCTGCCTCTGCCTGCCAAGTGCCAGGATTAAAGGTGTACCACCACCACCTTGGCCACAGATAGTTATTTTAGCACATAATTAAGGAACTCTGAAAAGCACCAGATAACTAGGTAATATCAGTCACTGCTAATTTTGTTAAATGACATTATGGTTTTATATAAAATGATCTTATTTTTGCATAGGAATAAAATATTATAAGAGTTATAATTTAAAGTGAAATCCAGCCAAAAGTAGAGAAAGCAAATATGGCAAGATATTAGCTACAAATTCAGACACTGGGCATCCAGGGTTCTTATATTACCTGCTAACTTAGTATTACTTTTGAAGGCTAATATACTTTACAATAAAAAATCTGGAAGCTGTGATGGTTCACACCAATAATCCCAGCACCTTGTAGGCAGAAACAAGGAATGCTGTAAGTTCAAATCTAGCCTGGTCTATACAGTGAGTTCCAACTAACCAAAGCTGAATAGTGAGACTGTTCAAAACAGCAAAAACAAATGAAAATTGTGAACACAATGTAGTATCCTATATCCTATAATTTAAAAAGTACAAGAATGGAAAATTGGTGAAGTCAAAAAAAAGTTTTTTAAGTTAGGAAGAAACAACCAATAAATAAGTTAAAGACACAGCAAAGCACCAAAACATACTTGTAAAAGTCCTCATAGAATCTCCCTTTGTGATCCTGTTGAATTGAAGCTCGGTTTATTTCAGGAAATTCATCTGAAATACAGAAAATTCAGTATACAGATCATATTGGAAAGAGATTTTTACAGTGTTGTTGAATTTCTCTTTTGAGTTGAAGATCCACCTGTATCACACAAAAAGAAGCCAGACGTGGTGGCACATGCCTTTAATCTCAGCACTCGGGAGGCAGAGGCAGGCAGATCTGAGTTCGAGGACAGCCTGATCTAAACAGTGAGTTCCAGGACAGTCAGAGCTACATAATGAGACTTTGTCTCAAAAAAAAAACAAACCAAAAAACAAACAAACAAACAAACAAACAAAACCAGTAAGTAAATAAATAAATAAGTAAAGCTAATTGTGTATCTGTTATGTGGGTTCTAGGTGGTGTCCCAGCCCAGCCATCTTACACACATTAAGACGTAGTATTTTCCATTTTACTTGGACCCCCTAGCAAAGATGGGAAAGACAAACGGTGCAAAAGCAAAGAAGATGAAATGAATTGCTGGAGATGAAGGTAAGAGAAAACCAAAAGAAGCTGGGTATAGTGGTGTGTGCTGGCACTCCGGCTACTTAGGAGCCTCAGGCAAGAGTTTGCTTGAAGCCAGGAGTTCAGGGCCAGCCTGAAAAAATGTAAAAAAAGACCCTGTCTATCAAAAATTAAAAATTTAGTTGGGCTTAACAGTGCACACCTCCCAGCACTTGGGAGGCAGATGCAGGAAGATCTCTGTGAGCTCGAGGCTAGCCTGGTTACACAGTGAGTCCCAGAACAGTTGGAATATAGCAAGACCCTGTCTTGAAGGGAACAACTAAACAAAAACTAAATAATTACAAATAAAAATTTTAAAGTGTAATCAGAATATACTGTATGAAAAAAAATCACAATTTTTTAAATTCTCAAAAAATATATATATATATATGTATATATGAGAAAAATTTACTCACCAATAGATTTTGCATCATAAAAAGTTCTGGAAAATAGGACCACAGTCACTTCATGACTACAATTCTTCTCCTAGGCATGAACATAGAAAAAGTAGGTACAAGTTTATTTCATTTACTTCACTATGAAGCAACCCATGGATATATGCAATCCTAAGAGGCTCAGTGGCTGTACATAGTGTTAGAGAGCTTCATGTGATTGCAGGTGTTAATACTGTGATCCACCCACCCCTTGAAATCCCACCCCTTGGCGCCACCCCAGAGTCCTGATGTAAAAACCTCATTCTAAGGAAAAACTCCTCCCCTTCCTCTCTCTTCTGCTTTTCCTCCCACAAGGTGCGCACCCTTGACCTCTCTCTTTCCTATCTTTCTCTTCATCTCTCTATTATAAACACTCCAAGCTGGGCAGTCGTGGTGCACACCTTTAATTCCAGCACTCAGAAGGCAGAGCCAGGCTGATCTCTTTGAGTTCGAGGCCAGCCTGGTCTATAGAGCGAGATCCAGGACAGGCAACAATACTACACAGAGAAACTGTCTCGGAAAAACCAAAAACAAACACACACACACACACACACACACACACACACACACACACACACACACGGATGCAGTGTCTGGGTTGTGAATTACTGGCCGCCTCTGCCATGCCCACATGGCGTGCATCTACTCAGCTCACCACTGCATATGCCCAGCATGTTTCCCTGCATGTGCAGTATACCTTTGGGTCCCCGACACACACACACACACACACACACACACACAGTAATTCATAACATTGGTGCCCAACACTGCCAGGCAATCCCACCACTTTCTCCTGCCCGCTGGCAGTCTGAGGAGCTCTGGGATCCTCTACCACCCACCGTTTTTCAGGCTGGAACACCACTGGGGACTATTCACCCTACAGGATTGGTAAGATTCCTCCCTTCCCTTCTGGCCATTTTCCCACAAGTGAGGATTTGTCTTGTTTCGCTCACTAGTACCATGTGTCTTGTGGGCTCTAAGGCTCTCGGCCCCGAGCCTACGTGACAGCATATGGAGACGGCTTGTGCCCGTTCAATTCCACGGCCCATAGCCTTTGTTACAACAGTCAGCTGGCTATCTTGCGCTGTTCATTAGTCCTTGCTGACTCTCTGGGACGCTGGAGGTCAGAGTCATCTCATTTCACTTGCTAGTATGACGTGTCTTTTGGGCTCATAGCCCTTCAGCACCCGTTCCTATGCGATGGCACATGGAGATGGCCTGTGCCCTCTCAATTCCACGGCCAATAGCCTTTGTGATGACCTTGCGCCATTATCACTGACCCTCGCTGACCCTCTGGGAATCCAGAGGCCAGCCCGCTAGGCCTTATACCTCATTATGGAAAAATGTGCCTATGGTCCCCCGCCCCATACTGCAAAGTCGAGATTCATTGTTCCCGCCTGACCTCCAGAGAAATAGCAGATGCCACGACTTCTATACTCCTGATTCAGCATGCCATTCCCCCCCCCCCAAGCTCCTGGAACATCACTGCTGCAACCTGTGTCCTCAGCTCCCTCAAGGAACGTTACTGAGATCTTCCGCTGTGCATGACTCTCAGTTCCCCTCTCCCCACTTTGCCCCATGTCAGCCTGAAATAGCCTTGAGAATTCAGCACGCTTGTTCCCCAACTTGCTCCCTCCCATAACTCACCTCTCTTTATAATAATCAAAATTGAGGAATGTTAATATTCTGATCCGCCCCTTGAAATCCCACCCCTTGGTGCGGCCCTGTGTCCTGAGATAAAAGCCTCGTTCTAACTAAAAATTCCTCCCCTTCCTCTCTCTCTCTCTTCTGATTTTTCCTCCCACAAAGCACCCTTGACCTCTCTCTCTCTCTCTGTCTCTCCTTCTCTCTCGTTCTCTCTGTCTCTCTCTCTCTGTCTCTGTCTCTCTCTCTCTCTCCTTCTCTCTCTCTCTTTCCTATCTTTCTCTTCACCACTCTATTATAATAAACTCTCCACATGGAAGCAGTGTCTGGGTTGTGAATTACTAGTCACTGCCACCACCATGCCTAGCCTGCCGCTGCATCTGCCCAGCGTGTTTTCCTGCATGCAGGAATACCCTCGGGTGTCCCCCACACAGTAATTCATAACAGCAGGGAGCACTGTGAAGGGGACAGAACACTTCCTGTCAAAAGATTTGTTTTTAATTCTGGCTCTTAAGCTTACCACTGTGTGATTTCTTAGGTAGGTTACTTAAAGTTCCAAGGATGTGCAAAAATCCTTGGAAAGCTACAACTAAGAAAGGGTCCCTGTCACCCAATTCTTGATTTGACATAAACATTACCAACTGAGTGTTAGAACTTGATTATATCTCTATCCATTTTTAATTTATTAGAACTGCAGTTTAAGGAAAAAGAACAGTGCCCGCAGTAGTGGTTTTAAGAACCAAAGATATTCTTATATATCACAAGATGAGGCCCAGAAGCTTTTGGGAGAGGAAGGGATATAAGCCAAAATCATGAATTACCTTTTAAATGCAGATGGGAGCTAATAAAAATAAACACTTCCATGAAGTCTTGAGATCAAAATTCTGGGAACACGCTGGGCTGTGGTGGCGCACGCCTTTAATCCCAGCACTCGGGAGGCAGAGGCAGGAGGATCTCTGTGAGTTCGAGGCCAGGCTGGACTACAAAATGAGTTCCAGGAAAGGCTCCAAAGCCACACAGAGAAACCCTGTCTCAAAAACAAAAACAACAAAAAAAAAATTTGGGGAACAGGGTGCTTACTGGTGGACATGAAATGTAGCTTGTTTACTGAGCCAACAAGCTTGTTTCAGTTCCTGCCAGACTCAACCTCATCTCTCTCCTTCCTAACCATACTCACACAATTCAGCATTTGACAGAAAAGAATACAACTTAATGTACCACATGTCACCTTACAGTCTTCCATAGTTATATTGCAAGTGGATAAAAATTTCTGAGTACAGGGCTGGAGAGATGGCTCAGTGGTAAAGAGCACTTGACTACTCTTCCAGAGGTTCTGAGTTCAATTCCCAGCAACCACATGGTAGGTCACAACCATCTGTAATGTGATCATATTCCTTTTTTGGTGTATATGTAGAATACATGAATAAATAAATCTTTAAAAAAAAAAAGAGTGAGTGGTGGTGGTGGTACAGGCCTTTAATCGCAGCACTTGGAAAGCAGGGACAGGAGCATCTCAGGGAGTTCAAGGCCAGCCTGATCTACAATGTGAGTTCCAGGACAGCCAGGACTGTTACACAGAGAAACCCTGTCTTGGGGGGAAAAAAAAAAAAAAAAAAAAAAGAAGAAGGAGGAGGAGGAGGAGGAGGAAGAAATTTCTGAGTACAAGTCAAAATACAGAAAGAACACTGGTGGAGAAAAGCAGACTACAGACTAGTTACTGGACTTCACATGCCCCTGACCCAGCTTCCCCTGGGACTGGAATTACAGACAGTTGTAAGCCCCCATAGGTGCTGAGACCCAAATTCAGGGCTTCTGGAAGAGCAGCCAGCACTTTTAACCACTTAGCCGTGTCTCTAGTCTTCTACTCTATTTTCCTTTTTCTTACTTTTTTTTACTTTTATTTATGTGTGGGTATCTACAGCGGCAAAGGAAGCGTCCTAGTGCTGATCTTAGGAGAATTTTCAGTCTTTCCCTCTGAGTGCGATCTGTGAAGCTAGCCCTGTGTTTTCATGAATGCTGTTCATCATGTTGAGATGATTAACATAATTTAAATCTCAAGTCCACATTTCAGCTAAAGTAGCTCAAGAGCAGGCAAATTAATAGAAAAATTGTATTTAGAAACCCACATTCAGGGGCTAGGAGAAAACTCAATTTGTAAAGTGCTTGCCACATAAGCATGAGGACCTGAATTCAATCTACATTAAAAGGTCACGGTGGCACATGAATTTAATCCCAGCACTCAGTAGGTAGAAGGCAGATCTCTGTGAGTTCAAAACCAGCCTGGTCTACATAGTGGATTTCAGGCTAGCCAGAGCTACATAATAAGGCCCTTTCTAAGAAAAATAAAAAACACAAACACACACACAAAAAAAAAAAAAAAACCTACACACAAAAAAAAAAAAAACAACACAAAAAAAACAGGTGTAGCAGCACATGTTTGTAACCCCAATGCTGGGGCAGCTGAGACAGGCGCTCCCTGGTCAGCCAACCTAGCATTCTTAAGAAGATCCCAAAAACGCTGGGCAGTGGTGGCACACACCTTTAATCCCAGCACTCAGGAGGCAGAGGTAGGTGGATCTCTGTGAGTTCAAGGCCAGCCTGGGCTACAGAGTGAGTTCCAGGACAGCCAGGGCTACAAAAAGAAATTCTGTCTCAAAAAACAAAAACAAACAAACAGAAGATACAAAAACAAGGTAGATAATACCTGAGGAACACCACCCAAGGTTGAGACACAAAATGTTAAAAAAAAAAAAAAAAAAAGAAGAGCATGCCTATAATCCCAGTACGTGTTAAATAAAGACAGGAGATCAGAAAGCTCAGAGTTACCACTGGCTACACAGGGAGTCAGCCTTGGCTACATGAGAACTCTGTCGCAAAAACTAAAATAATTAAAATTATTAATAACTGAAAAATTGTTGGGCAGTGGTGGTGCACACCTTTAATCCTAGCACTCAAGAGGCAGAGGCAGGTGGATCTCTGTGAGTTCGAGGCCAGCCTCGTCTAGAAAGTGAGTCCCAGAACAGCCAGGGCGACACAGAGAAATCCTGTCTGGAGAAATAAAATAAAACAAAACACCCTGAAAAATTAAAAAATCTACTGAGTGATATCTACTTAGAAGATTAGAATATAGAAACATACCTTCCACTTAGTAAACAGATCAGCAAGGAAACCATTCACAGCTTTCTCAAAATACAGATCCCCTGAAAAGAAACGGTGAGAAGAGAGTAAGAACCACCTTTTTTCTTTTCTTTTCTCTTTTTGCTTGAAATGTCTCTTCTAAATACATTCAAGGAACTGGACCAAATAGAAAACAATGGAATCTGCTATAATTTTTGTGAGAGACAGTAAACATAGAGTACAAAGTCACTAGATGTGGTGGCGCACACCTTTAGTTTCGGCACTAGAGGCAGAGGCAGATGGATCTCCATGAGTTCAAATCCAATCTGGTCTACAAAGCAAATTTCAGCCTCAGGGCTACATATTGAGACCCTGTCTTGAAAGAAAGAAAAGAAAGAAAGAGAGAGGGAGGGAGGGAAGAAGGGAGGGGAGGGAGGGAGGAAAAGAAAGGAAGGAAGGAAGCAAGGAAAGAAGGAAGAAAAGAAAGTACAAAGTGAAAAAAAAAAAATGAGAGGCTACTTGCATACCCTAGACAAACTAGACAAAACTCCACCACTGGGCTACATCCTCAACTTTATGAAGTCAAATTTAATTATGGAGGTTCAGTGCTTCCTTAGCACAGAAAGTACAGTCCAATCTCATAATTACAAAGCCTCAGCTTCAAGGTAAAACCCAAATTTTTAAAAAGGTAGATGACTGGTTAATGTGGTATCTATTCAACATAAGAGGAGAACAACCTAAACTCCAAATATGATTATTTTTATAGTCATGCTTAAAGTGTATTAGGAGATAATGGGGGGGGGGGGGGGGGGATGGCTCAATGGGTAAGGGTGCTTGCTGACAAACCTAGTGACCTGTGTTTGATTCCCCAGAACCACCACAGGAGGAAGAAAACTGACTCCTGAGTTGTACGAAGGTACACGCATACACTCACTCTCTCTCTAAGCAATGGAAGTTAAAAAAACTGATTTAGTAGGCCCTCTGCTCATTATATCATAATAAAATACAACAAAGCTGGGGCTGGAGAGATGGCTCAGTGGTTAAGAACGCCGTCTGCTCTTCCAGAGGTCCTGAGTTCAATTCCCGGCAACCACATGGTGGCTCACAACCACTTGTAATGGGATCTGGTGCCCTCTTCTGGCCTGCAGGGACACATGCAAGCAGAATACTGTATACATAATAAATAAAATAAACCTTAAAAAAAAATACAACAAAGCTGAAGCAAACTTGTGTTTTCTGTGATTGACAGGAAACTAAATGAAAGACAACAGGTTGAGGGTAACAGTACATGCCTGCACACAGGAGGCTGGGGCAGGAAGATTATGAATTTGAGAATAATCTGGGTTATAGAGCAAGAGCCTGTGAAAGGACAGAAAGCAGAGAATTTAAGATCTGAGAATTCAGGTTTTTCATTAATAATCTACTGCATTTCCTGGAATTCATGTGCTGCTTCTGCATCTGTCTCTCTATGTATCTATGCAATCTATATAAATAGAATAGAGGAACTAGCATGGTGGCTCATGGTAAAAGCATTTGCTGCTCAAGCCTGACAGCAGAATTTGAACCCTGGAATCTATAAAATCAAGAAAAAACAGACTCTTTATAAAGTTGTCCTCTGACCTTCATATGGGCACGTGGGCATGCATGAACACACTCACAAAATACTAATAAATGAAAAATGTCTAAAAATACTGGGGAGGTAGAGGCAGGAGAATCAGTTCAAGATCACCCTTGGCTATACACAGAATCTCACTATGTAGCTCTGACAGGAATATGCTATGTAGACCAGGCTGGCCTTGAACTCACAGAAATCAACATGCCTCCTGAGTGCTGGGATTAAAGTTGTGCACTATCACCCCTGATCTGTATCTGTTTGGTACAGTGCTTGTTTAGCATGCACAGAGCCCAGCGTTCGATGTCCAGTACAGTGTAAACTGGGCATAGAGATGAATGCCTTTAATCACAGCACTTAGGAGACAGAAGTAGGAGAATGGGAAGTTCAAGGCCATCCTCACCTGTATGAAATCTTATCTCAAAAAACAAACAGTCACAAAAAGAAGAATGAAAAAATAATAGTAAAAAAGAGAGAGAACTGAAGAGGCTTGGCAAGAGAGCAGGACACATCTTTAGAGAGTATCAAGTGCTTACTATAAAATGATACAAACTTGGGGAAAACCAGAAAATTCTCTCCAGTGGCAGTTACAATCAGTACTTAGGGGACAGTACCATAAATATCAAAATCCCACATTTCACAGCTCATCTGAATAAATATGTAAACCATAGCCGACGTAGAACGGAACACCACCTGTAACAAATAAAAACAAGTTGCATTAAAAAGCAAATGATTTGTATGCAATTTCAGTTCTACAGGATGAATGGGGTCTCAAAGTCTGTCACAATAGTAATACATGTAACATATGTATCTATATTTATTCATTATTATTTAGAGAGAGAGCATGTGTATGTATGTATGTGTGCATATGTGCAAACACATGTGGAGGTCAGAGAACAATTTGCAGAGTCAGTTCTCTCCTTCCACTGTGGGGGTCCCAGGGACTCAAACTCAGGTTATCAGGCTTGGTGATAAGCACCTTTACTTACTAAGCCAACTCACCAGCCCAACGTACTTAATTATACACTTAAGAATAGTGCACATGCCAGGAGGTGGTGATGCAAGTCTTGAATCCCAGCACTTGGGAGGCAGAGGCAAGTGGATCTCTGAGTTTGAGATCAGCCTGGTCTACAGAGTGAGTACCAGGACAGTCAGAGCTGTTACACAGAGAAACTTGGTCTCAAAAAACAAACAAACAAACAAAATGTACACATATTGAAAGCTTAAAAGCTAACATCCACAAGCCCTGTAACAGCAACCTGTATACAAAATACACTAGTGCAATAGTGATACAATATTACAGGAATAACCAACTACTGGGGGGGGGGGGGCTTTTCTGTTTTGTCTCTTTACTTAAGGCCCACGCCATGAGATAGAACCCATACCTGACACTGCTAAAGTGGCCAAGAACCTGTGACTAGATGTGTCATGGGCCTATGGAAAAATCTATTATTATTCTACTAAAGGAACATGGGAATAAAATGACTCTTGATGACACACTGCTATATCCATAGTTAACAGCCTCACCAACCCTCATCAGAGATGCTTCTTCTTGAAGTAGATAGGAATTAACAGAGACCTACAACTAGACAATGTACAGAGTGAGAGACTTTGGAGCAGTCTTAAATGGGATGTCTTCATCAACCCCTTCCCCTTAGAGCTCAGGATCTATTTGGAGGAAGTGGAAAGATTGTAAGAGCCAGAGGTGGTGGATGACTCCAAGGAAATAGTGTCTTTAAGATATAACATGGGGTTGGGGATTTAGTTGTGTCCTAGCAAGCACAAGGCCCTGGGTTCGGTCCTCAGCTCTGAGGAAAAAAAAAAAAAGATATAACATGACCAATGCACATATGAACTCACAGAGATTGTGGCAGGACACGTACGACCTGTAAAAGGTCTACACAGGCTCAAGCAAGACAGGATCCCAGCACTGAAAGGTGAAAGGGGACACAGGATCCTGCCCCTAACCAACAAGCTCCTTGAAACTGATAGCTGCTGGCAAAGGGAAAATCAATTTTCTCTACTGGAGTAGATCAACCGCACAGGATAGGCCCTATGCCCAGTAGTAGCTGACCAACACCAAACAAATTCCATGTTTTTTGTGGATGCTTTTTGTTTAGTTTTATTTTGGCATTTTTTGTCTTATTGATTTTTTTCATTGATCAAAATACATTATATAACTCGGCAGTGGTGGCACACACCTTTAATCCTAGCACTTAGGAGGCAGAGGCAGGTGGATCTCTGTGAGTTTGAGGCCAGCCTGGTCTACAGAGTGAGATCCAGGACAGCCAGGGCTACACAGAGAAACCCTATCTTGAAACACAACAAAATACATTATATAAAATTTTAACAAAAATAATAATAGAGCAGACTCTGATATGGTGGTTCGTGCCTGTAATCCTGTAACTCAGGAAAGTAAGGCAGGAATACAGTCAGTTCAAAGTCAACATGGGCTAAATAGCAAAATCCTGTGTCAAAAATCAAATAAAACATTTACTCAGAGTAAATTTTGTAATTTTAACTAAAAGAATTTTTTAAATGATGAAGGAATTCTCTTAACTATGAAGTGGTACTTCTAAAAGCAAGCTTTACCCATGTGTTCTTTCACTTACTTGATAGAATGCCCAGTTGGTAAAATGCCTGGCTAGCATTCATGAAGTTCCGCTATCCAATACTAGGTAAGACCAAGTGTGGTGGCATGTGCTTACAATCCCAGCACTTGGAATGTGGAGACAGGAGGGTTGGGAATCAAAGGTGATAGCTGGGTACATAGCCAACATGAGCTACATGAAACTCTACTTCAAAAAACCAAAAGCAGAAGCTGGAGAAATGGCTCAGTAGTTAAGAGCATTTGATGCTCTTGTAGATGACCCAGATCAAGTTCTCAGCATCCACATCAAGGCTCATAACTAACTTTAACTCTGGTTCTAGGGGATGTAATGACCTCTTCTGGACTCCATGGGCACCGGGCATATACATGGTACACACATATCTATGTGGCAAGCAAAACACTCATACACAACAAATTAAAAATAATCTATAAAAACAAAGAAGTTTCTGAAATCTTACTCTGAGCTTTGTATCATAGGTAGCAAGATTTGGTTCCCGACCTCTTGGAGTTTTATAGCACTTGGAGAAAGACCTGCAAGGTACTATAATACCTACAAATGTTTCATGAAGATTCACACAAGGATTATAGTAGAAAGGGCAGCATCTGTACCCATGAAAGTCACAGAAACCTCACAGAACTTTAACCAAGACTTGCCAAATGAGCCTAATACATTTTTTTCTTTTCTTTTCTTTTTTTCTTTTTCTTTTTCCCTGTTTTTCAAGACAGGGTTTCTCTGTGTAGTCCTGGATGTCTTGGAACTCACTCTGTAGACCAGGCTGACCTTGAACTCTGAGATCTACCTGCCTCTGCCTCCCCAAGTGGTAGGATTAAAGGTGTGCACCACCACTGCGCAGCAGAGCTTAATAAATTGTAACTGGTATCATATATCCCATTTGCCAGATTGCCCTAAGCAAAAGTGGTCATTCTGGCTATATGTACTTTATTACTAATGCTATTCAGCCATTCTCTTCTATTGCTGAAGAAGTCTGGTGAAAAAGCAGAATGCAAATCTCTTATCATTTTTAGTATTCATATTTTTTAGTCCATTAGACTTACTCCTTAAAGACTATTCACTCTGGAGGCTTCCTATAGCTGTTGAGATAGAGCAAGTACTGATAAATTCATTCTCCTTTTTTTGTTGTTGTTGTTTTTTGTTTTTTGTTTTGTTTTGTTTTGTTTTTCGAGACAGGGTTTCTCACTCAGACAGGCTGTCCTGAAACTCACTCTGTAAACCAGGCTGGCCTCGAACTCACAGAGATCTGCCTGCCTCTGCCTCTCAAGTGCTAGGATTAAAGGTGTGCACTACCACCGCCCAGCCATTCTCCTTTTCTTTTCTTTCTTTTTTTTTAAATATAGTTTTTAAAGATTTATTTGTTTATTATTATGTATACAGCATGAATGACTGCAGGCCAGAAGAGGGCACCAGATCTCATTACAGATGGCTGTGAGCCACCATGTGGTTGCTGGGAATTGAACTCAGGACCTCTGGAAGAGCAGTCAGTGCTCTTAACCTCTGAGCCATCTCTCCAGCCCCCCATTCTCCTTTTCTAATACACAGAAATATAAAGTCTAGAAAAATATGCTTTTGAAAGTGTTAGCTTTGCTCATCTCGTGATTTCTAGGTACCAGTATGAAGGATTTGGTACATGGCAAGTCTGGTGTGTGTGTGACTGTAAGAATGAGTGTGAGTGGTGTGTGTGTGTGTGTGTGTGTGTGTGTGTGTGTGTGTGTGTGTGTG
>CABHPQ010170259.1:27149-38167 GCA_902168405.1 Peromyscus aztecus
GTGTGTGTGTGTGTGTGTGTGTGTGTGTGTGTGTGTGTGTGTGTGTGTGGTAAGTATACAGAGAGGTCAAAGGAGGAAGTCAGTGTCCTGCTCTGTCACTGTCTACCTCAGTCCCTTAAGACAGGGTCTATCATTAAACTTGGAGCCTAGTTGTCGGCCAGCAAGCTCCACTACATCTTAGCTCTCCCCTCCCAATACTGCTCCAGTTAAAAGCATGTGTGACCATGCACAGCTTTAAAAAAAATAACAACCAAAAAAACATGGGTGCTAGGGATTTGAACTCAGATTCTCAGGTTGGCACAGGAAGTGCTGTTACCCACTGGGTCAGTGCCACAGCCCTGTTTGTTCTGCTCTGTTAATAAGACAGGGTCTCAGGCTAATCTGAGCTAATCTAACAGGCCCAGGCTAATCTGGACATTGCTATCTTCCCTTCTCAGTCTCCTGAGTGCTCGACTTGCAGGTACCACCAAGTCCAGCTCCTTTTCAGCAGCACTGGGAACCCAACCTAGGACTTCAGGTATGCCAAACCAGTGTGAGTCCTCTGAGCTACACAGCCAGACCTGGTAACTTTTCTGCAGACATGAACTCACTGTGTAGCCTCGGTAATTCAAGCCCAGCCTTAAATCTGTAATTGTGCTCAATTCTTCACCAGTGTGATTACAGGTGTGTGCCATTATACATGGCTTCCATTTTTAAAATCACAGCATATTGTATAGAAAGGAAGAAAAACATTCATAGTTTTCACACAAACTTTTTAAAAAGATACCTTTTGGAGTAGTAGTTCAGTGGTGAACATTTTTTGTTGTTGTTGTTTGTTTGTTTGTTTGTTTGTTTGTTTGTTTTGAGACAGAGTTTCTCTGTGTAGTTTTGGAGCCTGTCTTGGAGCTTGCTCCTACAGACCAGGCTGGTCTCGAACTCACAGAGTGGTGAACATTTTCTTAGCATGTGCAAGTTCCTAAGCTTCCCCCAGCATAGCAAATAAACAAAAGATAAAAATACAAAATTATTCTTTTTTTTTTTTTTCGTTTTTCGAGACAGGGTTTCTCTTGTGTAGCTTTGGCACCTTTCCTGGAACTCACTCTGTAGCCCAGGCTGGCCTCGAACTCACAGAGATCTGCCTGCCTCTGCCTCCTGAGTGCTGGGATTAAAGGCGTGCACCACCACTGCCCGGCCTAGGCAAAATTATTCTAAAGATAGAAGTAGGTCAGTTCTTCAACTACTGATTCTTCTGCCTTCATTTCTCAAGTTTTCAGACTAAAACTGTGCACTAGCCAGGTGCTCACCTTTAATCCCAACACTCAGGAAGCAGAGGCAGGCGTGTCTCTGTGAGCTCAAGGCCAACCTGGCCTACCTAGTAAGTCACAGGCCAGCCAGAGCTAGGTAGTGGGACCCTGTCTCAAAATACAACAACAAAAGTGCATCACTATGTCAGGTCTCCCTTTAAAACTTTACCACTTACGTGCACCTTTAATCCCAGCACTTGGGAGGTACAGGCAGGCAGATCTCAGGGTTTGAAGCCAGCCTAGTCTACGTAGCAAGTTCCAGGACAGCCAGGACTACACAGAGAAACCCTGTCTTGAAAAACAAAAAATAAAACACAACAAAAACCATTTTTAATTAAATTAAAAAACAAATTTGCCACTTACAACATTTTATGAGATGGAAAAGCAGGCAAATGATCTAGTTATGAAGTCACCTAAAGTAAGAGGGCTGGTTGGTGGTAATGTGACTAGTAAGCTACCATGGATGGGATTCCAGCACTGAAAGAATGAAATGAACAAAATACATACATGTATCAATGTAAGGTAAGAAAGCCTACACTTAAATTGTGTGTGTGTGTGTGAAAGAGAGAGAAAGAGAGGGGGGGGGGAGGGAGAGGAAGAGAGAGAGAGGGGTGGGTAAGGAGGAGAGTACAAGTGTAGCCAAGTTTAAATGGGTGCAGGCACACACACTGGCACTCAGGAGGAGGTCAGAGGCCAGTCTTTGAATACAGTCCTCATCGTTCCATGCTGAGGTAGGGTCTCTTCAGTGATTCATAGGCCAGGTGAACTGGCCCTGGAGCTTCTGAAGATTCTCCTCTCCACCTCCCACCTCCCCTGTAGGAGCTTACTAGGATACTGATGCTGGCACTCCGACATATGGCTTTCACATGGGTTTTCAGGACCTGAACTCCTATCATCAGGCACACACAGCAAATGCTTCTACCCAATGAGCCAATTCCCCAGCTAGTAAATTTCATAATACTAATTTCTTTTCTTTCCCTTTTGGTACTAGGGATTGAATCCAGGGTCTTGTCACACTAGGCAACGCTCTACCACTAAGGTTCATCCCCAACTCAATAGTGCTAATTTCTTTTCATACACAGATATCTTGTTCTCCAAGCTAGGATGGTAGTAACAACTATAATTTCAACACTCCCAAGGTGGATACAGGATTGAGAGTTCAAGACAAATCTGGACTACAAAACAATAGCCCCTAACTTAAAAAAAATTATGTTGTTGTTCTTATAATCAGATTACCCTATTTTTTTTTTTTTTTTGTGGTTTTTCGAGACGGTTTCTCTGTGTAGCTTTGTGCCTTTCCTGGAACTCACTCTCACGGAACTCACAGAGATCTGCCTGGCTCTGCCTCCCAAGTGCTGGGATTAAAGGCATGAGCTACCACAGCCCGGCAGATTACCCTATTTTTGACCAAGGTGTCCTCTCTCTCCTCAGCTTCCTCTTCTTTTTGGTGTTTCAAGATTAGAGTCTCCCTATGTAGCCCTGGCTGTCCTAGAACCAGCTCTATAGATCGGGCTGGACTGACTGGACACAGAGATCTGTCTGTCTGTGTGAAATTAAAGGCATGTGCCACCATGTCCCGCTTCTCCTCAATTTAAGTAGTTTGGAATACAGGAACATGCCTATTGTACCAGATTATAAATTCTTACAATTGGAAAATTTTCACTGAATTTGAATGAACAAACACTTGAGTAGGAACAGTGCCAGAGAACTTCAGGATGTCTTATTCTGTAGCCTAGACTGGAACTGATTATATAGCCCATAATGGCTTGTAACTCACAGTAATCCTCCTGCCTCAGCCTTCTCAGTGCTGGGATTATAAGCAAGAGCCACCACAACCAGTCCTGTATTTAATATATTAAATAGACTCATTTGGAAAAAGAAAATGAAGATCAATTCCAACCTGCCAAGATCCAACTATAAAATACAGGAGCAATAGAGGACCAGTTCTAGCTGGGCAGATGGTACCAATTATAAGATTTTTGCTTATTTCTTTGCTTTGAATTCAGTACTCAGACATACATACAGTATAAGGAAACAAAACCAAAAAGTCACTTTGTAAATCTTACCCTGGTCTCTTCACTGATATAACCACACATGACCTTCTCATTCTTGACCCACAGCTCACCAGCTTGCGCCCTGAAAGGAGGTACACATACAAATTATTGTTATTGCTCTCTTCAGGTGGCTCGCTCACTTGCTATCTGTCTTCTGAACTAGTCTTGTTATGGGGTCCAAGCTAGCCTCCTGTGTCTGTCATCTAGTTCACTTGTACTCAAATGACCTGATCAGTTACACCTTTCCAAAGAGAGCTCCATGAGCAGGGTATCTACTATAAACAGCTTCCGGTGTCCTGAATACGCACATCAGAAGTCCATAGAAAACATACAGGTCTAGAAAACTGGGGCCTTTAGAGAACAGAGACCCTCAGAATGTGTGATAACATATTCATATAAAATAGTTGCAGTTCTAAAATATATAACTCGCACCTCTTGCTACAATAGCTCCTGCCACCTCTTACGATAATTCTGAAAACAGCCAGGTATGGGGGCATGCACCTGTCATCTAGCATTGGAAAAGTCAGAGCAGAAGGCTCGGGAGTTAAAAGTCAGTGTTGGTAACACAGTAAACCTGAGGCCAGCCTGGCTACATGAGACTAGATCCCAAAATTACAAAAAGCAAACCCATAAAACAATCCTAAAACTGCTGTCAGGTACTTTGGTACTTTTTCACTCATATCACAGCAGTCTAGCATTTGAAACTCCTGAGAACTTTACTGTATGGAGATCCACATGCCTCAAGTATCTTATTCAGCTGACTTCCTACATTAAACTCTATTTCCATTTACCATCCAGTAAGTCCAGAATGTCACGATACCTACCTGATGCCAGCAAATTCCACTTTCTGAGTGATATAGGCACAAGTGCTTACCTAAGGGAAGGAGAAAACAAAAGGACTCAACCCATCAGGCCCTGGACAGTCACACACAAGAGCTCCTGGCTTTAAAATCTCCTCCCCCAACATCAACAACGAAAGGCTGGACATGGTGCTCACACCTTTAATCCCAGCACATGGGAGACAGAGGCAGGTGGATCTCTGTGAGTTCCAGGCCAGCCTGGTCAATCTCCTCCAACATCGAAGTCCAGGGCTTGAGACTTTAGCAAGTACAAATAGTGAAGACAGGCAGACAGTAAGTGCAGCCTGAGGAATACATTGATCTTCACAAATGTTTACACAGGTCTCTACATTCATATACTAAATGGAGTACAAATTATCTTTCCACTTCTAAGTTTTTTTTTCAGTGCCAGAGGTCAAACCTAGGGCTTCCAGGTGAGTGCTCTACCACTGAGAGAGCTCAAAGAAACAGAAACCTCTTTCATCCAATTAAAAAAAAAAACAAAAAAAAAAAACAAAAAACAAACTTAATTTTCATTCATTTATTTATTTTTATTTTGGTGCTGGGAATTGAACCTAGTACCTCACATACACTGGGCAAAGGCTCTACCACTGAACTATGTTCCCAGCCCATTAAGGTTTTGGTTGTTTGATATTTTTTCCCCAGAAAATATATTTTGTATAGAAATTCTTCATATAACTTGTTCCTTCATAATATGCAACACCAAAGAGTTTTCAGTACAGGGTCACAATTCTGATGAAGTGGGCATTTTACATGGAAAAGATTCATTAAAAATAAATAAATAGGTGGGTCTGATGGTACATGCTTTTAATCCCAACACTCAGGGGGCAGAGGCAGATGTGTATCTCTAGGAGTTCAGGCCAGCCTGGTTGACACAGCATGCTCCAGGTCAGCCAAGTCCATATACTAAGACCCTTGTCAAAAATGGGATGAGGAGTGGGGATGGGGTTGCCAGATGACTCAGCACTTGCTCTTACAGAGGACCCAGGTTTGGTTCCCAGCACTCACATGGCATCTCATTCTGTAACTCCTATTCTAGAGGATCCAATATCCTCTTCTGGATGGTGACAGTACTAAGCATGCACACAGTATAAATGTAAACATGCCACAGTCACACACATAAAAATAAATAAATAAACAAAAAATAGAAAAGGATATAGCCAAATATTTACAGTAACTACTTGTGGATGCTAGAATCAGAAGTTATTTGGATGGCTCTGAATTTATATGATGAACAAGGACAATTCGTGTCACAGACAATATACAGTGTCTTTAAAATAATCATATCTTACCAAACTTTTCTTTAGTCGCCACATATCCCCACGGCCAATGTACTGATCCTTAAAAGTCAATTCCACAAGGTCAAGAGTCACATCCTGAAAGAGGAGAATCACACTTCTGTATTGTTTTATCACTCTTTATAGTCAAGATATGAGATCCACACACCGTGAAAATGAGTGAAAAAAAGAAAACCTTTGGAAGACCACTCAACAGCAAAACCTAGAATTCTCCACAGCAAAGGCAACTCTATGGTGCCCTCCCTCGGCAATTCTACAGCACATGCTATGGCAGCTATCCCATGCCAAAGGAGCTCCAGAGGGCCCTCTGCTGTGCTTCAGTCCTTCGGATGTCTGACAAAGGGTATTGTTGCTTTGTTGTCCAGGCTGCCCTCACATTCGGAGCTCCAGCAATCCTCTCTGCCCTGGCATAGGTAGCTGGAACTACAGATACATGCAACCATGCCTTTCTGTTTTAGTCTTGAAAGATACCATTGAGTTATCTGCTTTATATCACAATAGAATGCACATAATGCCCTATGGACAATTATTTTTGCCTATTAAGCATCAACTAATAAAGAAAAATTCTAATCTGGATGTGGTGGTGCACGCCTTTAATCTCAGCACTGTGGAGGCAGAGGCAGACAGATCTCTGTGAGTTCAAGGCCAGCCTGGTCTACATTGTGAATTCCAGGACAGCCAGGGCTACACTGTGAGATCCAGTCTCAAAAAGAGAGAAACAAATGCAAAGCCAGGTACAGTGATGTATCTTCTACTCCCAGGAAGCTGAGAGAGGACTGCTGCCAGTTCCAGGCTAGCCTGGGCTATGTAAGTTCCATGCCAGCTGAGCTAAACAGCAGACTCTGCGTAAAAAATAATAAACCATTTAAAGAAAATAAATATGAGGGGCTGGAGAGATGGCTCAGTGGTAAGAGCACTGACTGCTTTTCCAGAAGACCCTGGTTCAACTCCCAGCACCCACATGGCGGCTCACATCTGTAACTCCATTTTCAGGAGAATCCAACATCCTCTTCTGGCCTCTCTGGGCACCAGGCACACACGTGGAACACAGACATATATGCAGGCAACCACTCAATTAGGTAAAATAAGGATAAAAAATATTTTTTAAAATAATAAAACAATTTGAAAAAGAAAAAGAATGGACAGAATATATAAAAATATTAATAATTAAATAGCAAATTATAAATACATCCTTTTATATGAACTAAGACAAGCTTTAAAAAGTGAGGACTTAAATGCAGCCTACATAGCATTTATATTTAAATGACCTAGATATGATCACTTAACAATATATCACTACACTTAAGAACCTCATTTCCATAGTGACCTAACCTTTGAGGATAGGTGCTAACCCACAACAAAGACTTGCCTTGGGGTCTACAACATTCACATAGACATCTTGATAAGGTCTTAGCCGGAATACTTGAGTCACAGTCTGGTCCACACTGATAGTTTCTAAATTAAAAAAAAAAAAAATCAGTTAACACATTTTGATCATTTGCTACAGCCTCTGCCTTCCAGGAGATTAAATCTTAAATAGTTCTCTACTTTACGAGTCAAACAAGCGGAAGAACTAACACTTACAGGATGAACAGCGCCCGGTGTCCTGGCTTCCCCCCCATAACTCTAGCATTTGGATTCAGGAGGACTGAAAAGCCTGACTTAGGCTACTTAACCAGCCCTTGCCTCAAAAGAGAGCTGGAGCTGGAGAGACGGCTCTGTGGTTGAGAGAAACTGTTACTCCTGGAGTGGACCTGGGTTGGGTTCCCAGCTCACAACCATCGGTAGCCCCCGTTTCAGGCATCCAGCAGGCACACACGGTACATACACATGCATACAGGCAGAACATCCATACACAAAGTAAAATAAATCAATCTCAGAGTTAAAAGAGCAAGATGAGCGGCTGCAAATATGCTCAGCACGTCTGAGTCCCTGAGGTTGCTAGTGGAGGGAAGAAGGAAGAAAACGGGAGAGAACAGAGTGCAGAAATGAGAAGAGATAAGGGAGAAAGAGGCAAACATTTAAGACCCTGCGCTTGGAGACTAGAGAGGTGACTGTCAGTAATGTGCTTGCTCCAAGAGCATCAGAACTCGAATCCTGATCTCCAGCACCAGTGTAAAATCCAAGTATGGCAGCACACACCTGCACGTTAGCAACAGAGTTCAGAAACAAGTGATCCTTGGACTTGCGGCCAGTTAGCCTAGTCAAAACAGAGAGCTCTGGGCCCACCAAAAGACCCTGTCTTGCCAGGCATGGTGGTGTATGCCTGCAATCCCAGAACTCAGGAGGCAGAGGCAGGTGCATCTCTGTGTTCAAGGCTAGCCTGTTTTACATAGTGAGTTCCAGAATAGCAAATGTCACACAGTGAGACCCTGTCTCAAAAACAAACCAAACAAAAAACACTGTCAAAAAAAAAATAAATAAAATTAAGGTGTAGAGAGAAGATACCTAACATCAACCTCTAGCCTGTGTATGTGCAGGCATGGGTAAGCACACGTACATGTACACACACCACCAACACATTAACACACACACACACACACACACACACACACACACACAGAGGGGGAGATTGATTGATTTAGTGCTTGGGACACTGAGACATGAGGACTGTCCGAGTTGAAAACCAGCCTGGATTACACAGTGAGTTTGAGGCAGCCTGGGGTCAGGAGGAAAAATGAGGAGTAGTAAGTGCCTTTGATTCCAGCACTCTGGAGGGGGGGGGTGGGGGACCAGAAATTCAAACTCATCCTAACTACACAGCAAGTTCAGCCTGGATCATGAGACCGTATCACTAAAAGCAGAAAAATTTTAAAAATGAAAAGCATTAAAAAAAAATCTGAGCCAGGTGTGCTGGTACACGCGCCTTTAATCCCAGCACCTGGGGAGGCAGACAGGTAGACCTCATAGTCTACACAGCAAATTCAAGAACAGCCAGGGCTACTTAGAGAGACCCTATCTCGAAAAAGGAAAAGAAAGAAAAAAAAAAAGTAGTAGTATCTAGAGGCTAGGAATGTAACTCAGTGCACAGAACTTGTTTAGAGCCCTGGGTGGGCGTGGGAGGAGCAACGTAAGAAAAGTTCAAATCCCAGTGGCAGAAACGAGCTGCCTCCCTATAAACTGTTGGTCATGGAAGACTCTACAGAGTCTCAAAACAACACAAACAATTGTCATTGCTGTTGGTTGTTTCCCAAAACTAGATGATAATAAGACCTTACTTTTTAAGGTACCTCTGGCCTTTAAGGTACCTCTGGAAGCTTTCTCCTTGCTAACTAGCCCTCAAGGTGGTGGAAGGTATCATCAACTGTCACACTCAGCTGTGGATCCTACATGCAACAACATGAACCAGCCAGGCAGGACGAGTCCAATGGTGCAACAGTAGAAGTCAGTTAGGGAGCCAATCTGACACAATACAGTTGGAGGGAATTCATTTCTGCTACTGTAAACCTCGGCAAAAGCCTGTGTTTAAGGAGCTCACAGGCAGCAGTGTGGAAACTATTGCTGTAGTTTTACTCAATAAATACAATGTGTCTTTCAAACTGACTTCTTTCATGCAAGTACTAAGGGGGGGGGGCTAACCTGTTTAGCTGCTAAGATCTGATGAGAGAGTACATTTGTAGTAAGGCCACAGACACAAACTGTTTTCTAAATTACTATGTTTTTATTTTATTTATTATTATTTTGATTTGGAGGGCAGAGTCTCACTATGTAGTCCTAAACTGCCTTAGAACTTTACTCTGTAGCACAGGCTGGTCTTAACTCACAAGGCTCTACCTGCCTCTGTTGGAATTAAAGGCACGCAGCATTGAAACTGGCTGAATAACTATGCGTATGTTCATAGATCAGTGTTGCTATTAGCTTTGACCAGAGAAGCTTCTTTCTTCATTGGTCAACAATGACTGCAGAGTTTCATAACTGGTCAAAGTACTGAGAATAAATGATTGCTGCATGCCCAGCCACAAGGCTAGGGGAACATGCCACACAGAAGAAGCAGCAGAAAGAATTTTAGAGTCAGAGAAGTGGGAAGAACAGTGTGGGATGCTAACTTCTGGATATGATATGACGTGACAATTTCACCATATAACTCACAGTAGCTATGATTACCTACACAAGATCAGGCCTGTCAACACCCTGTCATGAAAGGAGGAGCTCATGAGGCCCCAGCCATCTCTGCAGATTTATACACAGTTAATGGCTGATGAGGGAAGAAAACACATTTTTCCCAGGGATGTAGCCACGGTAAGGTGCCTATGCTCCTGTACACAAATCCCCCCCATGCTCCTGTAAACAAATCCCAATAAAACCCATTGGGTCACACACAAAGCCCTGAAAGCAGGGGAGCTACTCTGGAAGAGGACCGGATTATCAGATGCAAGAGACAAAAAAGAGGGTAATAAGGAATATATCTTAGAGATACATTGTGTGTGTGTGTGTGTGTGTGTGTGTGTGTGTGTGTGTGTGTGTATGTATGTCCTAAGACCCATTATTTGGGCTGGCAAAGTGGTTTGGTGGTAAAGTCATTTGCCACCAAACCTGACAACCTGAGTTCAATCCTTGGGACCCATATGGTGGAATGAGAAAAATGATTCCCCTTAGTTGTCTTCTGACTTCTACACATTCATCCTGCCCGATATGTGTGTCCACACACATACTTACATAAGTAAATGTAGGAAGAAACTTTTTCTTTAAGACAGGGTCTTGCCGGGCGGTGGTGGCGCACACCTTTAATCCCAGCACTCGGGAGGCAGAGCTAGGCGGATCTCTGTGAGTTCGAGGCCAGCCTGGACTACCAAGTGAGTTCCAGGAAAGGCACAAAGCTACACAGAGAAACCCTGTCTCGAAAAACAAAAAACAAAAAACAAAAAAAAAAGACAGGGTCTTACTATGCCTTCAGATAAAGAGACCATTACAGAAACCCACAGTTGATCAAAATGCAGAGAACAAGAGGCTGTGTGATGCCCAGTCCCAACTTATACATCTACATCACAATTCCTGCACCTAAGGCTCTGGGATCATTGTGGAGAAGTGATCGGAAAGATTGTAAGAGCCAGGAGAACAGCAAGTTAGCTATCAGATTGTGTGTCCTAGAAATGTCAGAAAGGCTCCCCCATGAAGTTTCATCAACATGGATGCCTAAACAAGACCTGAACAATGACTCACCAATGAACATGCTAATATGGAAGGGGGAAAGTTTGCGGTAATCTCAACCATAGACAAAAAACAACAGGCAATGGGCAGGCGTCTCCATGACGGGTAAGGTGACCTGCTGACGTCCCACGCAACCCAACAGAAGCTCATTTTTTGATAAAAGGGGGACCTGTAGGTCCCTGGCCCCCATTTTGGGTAACTGTTGCCTTGCTTGCGGACCTTGACCTTGATATTCTCCCTATGCTAATTCCCTGCCAGGTTCCACCCTCCTGAATGCTTAAGGGAAGTTCCTTGCCTGGTACCCTGAATAACGGCGTTAACAGATTAGAAACAAGATTGTAAAACATCAGTAGCGAACTTCTGCCCTACGGGGTC
>CABHPQ010170260.1:0-27356 GCA_902168405.1 Peromyscus aztecus
CCCCGGGCCTCAGGGAGGGCGCGGAGGGCGGAGCCAGGGAAGTCTGTCCCCGCAGCGGTCGCGTCACCGCCGAGGGGGCGGACCCGGGGAGGCGTCCGGGGTCACGGTGGCTGCTGCTGCGCCCGCCCTCTCGGCCCGCCAGCCCCCAGCGTCGGCTCTCCATCTCCGGCTTTGCGTTTCTCTCCCGGCTGCATCCCCCGACGAAGATGGCAACCGATGGGCTGCACGAGAACGAGACGCTGGCGTCGCTGAAGAGCGAGGCCGAGAGCCTCAAGGGCAAACTGGAGGAGGAGCGGGCCAAGCTGCATGACGTGGAGCGTGAGTGCGAGCCGGGGAGGGGTGGAAGGGAAGCTCTGGTGGGCCCGACCCTCCGAGGGGCTGGCGGACCCGCGTGGGACCGGCTCCATCGCCCGGGATGGGAGGATGCCGAGCCCCTCCCAGGGGGCGGGTGGAGAGGCACCGCCAGCAGGTGTGCCGGGGCGGGACCGCTGGGCTGATCCTCGTGGGGACTCTGCCCCCGTTAGGTCCCTTTCCCATGGCTCCACTGTCCCTGGGCAGGGCCGGGAGCCTGATGGCGGAGGGAAGCAGAGACGCGTTCTGCATCCACAGGCCTTTTAGAAGCGTTTGATGGATGCCGCGGTTGACAGAAAAGGGCCAGCGCGGTGTAAATTAACTGGCCAGCGTCCCCCATCCCGGTTCACAACAGGGCCAGGGACTCTCGGCTAGAGGAGGGTCCCCCTTCTCAGAGAGGGCTGGTCCTCCGCAGAGCTCAGGGTGGGGACCCGGCTTGGGCAGTGGTCTTACCCACTCACCCTCCCTTACTGAGCAAGGCTTCGCCAGCCCACCCCACCACACACACACACCCGCACACACTTATGTGCGGTGTCCCCGCCCTCTTATTGGTCACAGCCGCTAAGTTCCATTTGGAGAAGGGAACTGGGGTTCGGTATGGGGCCTTGAGCATTTAGTTCCCTTGAAACTTGCTGGAAGTACAGAACCCTGGTTGTGCCTTCCAGGGGCCTTCTCATGTTAGAAGGGCAGCACACTCCTGTGTCGTTTAGAAATGTGTCCAGGTGTAATTAGCTAAACTGTGAGTTGTTTTTCTGGTAACAAGATCAGGTCTGGTGCAGCTGCTTGGTGCTCTGAGGGACCCAGGCCTTTCCACACCTTCCACCATTGGCATTGACCCAGTGACTCCATGATGACTGCCACTGCCCCACACTTGGCCTCTGTATCCAAAGCCGGAAGAAGGGAGAATGTGGCTTCCTGGGCTCTTTTCCTTCTTAGGGAGAAAGCAAAAAAATTTCCCAGAATCCCTCTCCTCCCAAGATCTCTGTGTGGACTTCATTGGCCAGAACTAGGCCCTGTGGCCTCTGCCAGGGAATCTGGGAAAAGGGGAGCCAGGCTAAGCACATTGCCACACCAAAGTTGAGAGGTGGGGAGTGGGTATCAGAGGCGTGTGACATGGGGTCTCTCCTTCCCTTTTCAGAGCCTTAAATGCTGCAGATGGTGGTGTTGCCCCTAGATGGGTTTAGTGCCTCAGACTGCTCCGTTTGACAGGGGAGGAAATGGAGACATTTCTTAGCCCTGAGGCTTGGGTGTGCTTTTTGAAGTCCTACAGAGGCGGCCCTTGTGCCATGAGCCCCTCACTCTAGCACAGCCCTGCCCCCACACGGAGAATCTTGTCCTCACCATCCCCTTCCTTAGGGTCCCACTCTGACATAGACTCTCCTGGATCCTCAGGAGCCCTGGCTGTCCCCTGCACCTCTCAGCTCTGCCCTGTCTTCCATCCCTTCCCTGGCATCAGCAGATACTTTGATCAACTTCCGAAAGGCTTGCCAAGAGACCCTGACTCTGGCCCTCCTGCCGCCTCCTCAGCCCTGGATGGCTCCACTCCCCCACTTCCACCCCCCTCACCCCTCCACCTCACTCCTCCTCCTGCTGCCAAACTCCTGAGGCTGCTGAAGAGGAGGCACCAGGAGGCCTTTGTGGCCAGTGGCTAAGTCACCCTGCAGTGTCTCTAGACAGCTCTCTGTCCTGGCAACTGTCAGCCAGTTACCATTCTGTGAAGGTCTCGGACCCTCTTACTTCCTCCCCTACAGAAAATGGAAGGCAGAAAGCTGGCCCCTGAGTTTATAGATCCAAACCCCCTTGCACACCTGGCCCCTCCTGTCTAGGGTCTAGTGTTAGGATCCACCCACCTTATCTTGAGTTTTCCCTCCATCTCTATCAACAGTCTCTCTCTCTCTCTCTCTCTCTCTCTCTCTCTCTCTCTCTCTCTCTCATACACACACACACACCTTTCCTTCACTCACACAGTGTGCCAGCCCCTGGTGTGTCAGGCTGTGCTTGACCTTAGTGATGCTGCAGTGAACAAGCCGAGAATGTTCCCTCAGAGGGCTTTGGTGCAAAGCCGGGAGTCATGCATTCAATAGGTAAAATAAGCGGTTGGCTGGATATGTGCTCTGGAGAGAAGGGAGGAAGAGAGGAAGGAAGTGGGGAATGAGCCGTGGGGGAGCTCAAAAAACTCCCCCCGGAGACCGTGACCCAGGGTGGCTCCTGGAAAAGATGTCTGAATGTAGATTCCTTACCTGTATAAAGCATAGACTGTCACAGGGAAGAGGGTTTGAAACAAAACAGCAATGCAAAGCTGTGTGTAGGGGGTGGGTGTTTGCTGTAGCGAGCCAAAGCTGAGGCAGGGGAGTATGTTTGCTGTACTGAGGGGAAGCTGGGGCCCTGTCTGGAGAGGCATACACCGGGGTAGAGTAGGCGGTGGGGTTACAGTGGAGAGGCTGTTGGGGCCTGGTGGGACACAGTGAGGTCTTGGGTGCTCTGTGTGTGTGTGTGTGTGTGTGTGTGTGTGTGTGTGTGTGTGCGCGCGCATGTGCGTATAGAGGCCTGAGGTCAGCCTCAGCTTTCCTTGTTCAGAATGCTGTCTGCCATGCTTTTTAAACAGGTCTCTCCCCCTTACCTTGAGCTTGCCAAGTAGGCTAGGCTGGTCAGTGACCTCCGGGGATCCCCTTGTCTCTGCCTCCCCAGCATTGGGATTACAAGTACTCGCCACTGTGCCAACTTTATTGACACTCAGGTCCTCACATGTGTGCCATCTCCTCAGACCTCGGACTTGGACTTTTAAAAAGCCTGAGTCAATGAACCACTGGGACATTTGTTTCTTAGTTCTTTAAGTCACTTTTCAAATCTTTACTTGTGCGTGTGCACTCCCACGGAACACAGAAGGCTCAGTGGTCCTTTTTAAGTCAAACTTCTTTTAAAACCCTCCAGTGGGGCCAGTGAGATGGTTCAACAGGTTGGGCCGAGTCTGAGGATCCTTGTTGTATCCCTAGGACCCATGTGGTTGAAGGAAAGACCAACTCCTGCAAGTTGTCCACATACACACACACACACACACACACACACAGTAATAAGTAAATGTAATTTTAAGGGAAATTTAAAGACGAATGGAAAATCATTCAGGAGCTAGAGCTCAGTTGGTGAAGGGTTTGCCTACAATGCACGAGGCCCTGGGTTCCATTCTCTGCACCACGTAAACCAGGCACGACAATGCAGGCCTACGGTCCTAGCACTTGGGAGGTCGAGGCAAAAGGATCAGAAGGTCAGGGTGATCCTCAACTACATGATGAGTTTGAGGCCAGCCTGGGCTGCATGAGACCCTGTTTAAAAACAAGCAGATACGTAAATAAATTTTTTTTAAGTCGGAGTAACAGATGGAGACGAGAAACGGGAAGGGAATGAGCAATTCCTGAATCAAACTCTCCTCAGTCCCGTAACTTCAACACTCAGACCCGTGTCTTCTGTGTTAGACTTCATCCCCAGCCAGATCCTTGGCCAGCGTGACATGCCTGAAGTAACTCAGATGGCTTGTAGAACAGAGAGTAGCCTGCCTCAGATGCACAGCCAGGAGCTTCTGCTGCCCTAGCCTCCTACTGAGTTCTCCCCTAGAGCCCCCCAGCTCACCCCCATTTGCTGAGAATGAGGGTTGCTTGCTTCGTTTTGCGATCATGCAGCTACAGCTTGTGTTAATTTTCTATTTACCCCATGCTGCACAGATTCCCACAGTCCGACAGCTGTGAGCTCAGGCAGTCAGAAGTCTAAATGGGTCAGTGGGTTCAGAGGCTCTGGGGAGAGCCATTCCCTACATCCACAGCCTGAGGACATCGTGCTCTTGGGCTTACAGTTTATGTTCTCAGTTTCTAGAGGTTGTTCCGTGGCTCGCAAGCCACTTTATTCTGACCACTGCTTCTGACATCACCCTCTCTGACTCACTCTGTTGTCCCCTATGAGAAGGACCCCTGGGGTTACACTGGGTCCACCCAGTTCACAGTCCCATCTCAAAATCTTTGACATCTTCTCATCTGCAAAGCCCCTTTGCCTCATAAGGTGACACCTTCGCAGTTTCTAAGGATGTGATGAGCCTCATCGGGAGCCATGGGTTTGGCCTGCCAGTGGCCCTTAGACCAGGAAGGATCACCTTCTCCAGCCTCAGGCCCCAGATACAAAGAACGTTCTTCTACCACCCATTCTAGATGAGAATGCATCTGAGTCCCCAGGAGGGCAGAGGGGTAACACTCGGGCTGGCATTGCCAAAGCCGCTGGAGGAGAGAGAGCCAAGGAAGATTTCTGGTACAGGTCTCCCCTCTCTGTGTTTCATTGCGTTCTTGAGTGCAGAGATGCTTTTTGTTAAAATAGCAAAATGAATAAAGACCGAGTACTGGTCAGTATGTCCACCGTGGTCTAGTCAGCACAGAATGTCTGTGAGGATGTATTGTTCTCTTGAGAGGGCTCTGGGATGTGGAGATGCTCTTCACTTTTAAGACCCATCCCTCATGTGCTGTAGGAAGGACTGAGTTTGGGGACGGTGTCAAGACAATGGGAGGAGGTCACAGCTCAACATTAGAGTCTCACAGTTAGAGTGAGGAATGATCTGGAAGGCAGGCTGACAGTGGGAAGTGCTGGCAGTCACAGCATCCTGGGTTGTGGGAGCTCTATCCAGAGACCCAGCTCCTCTGAGACAGCTATGAATTTTGTTAAGGAACAAAGCTGCGAAAGCAAATTTATGTAATTTTTCAGTGTACAAATCCAGACTCCATTTGGGTTAATCCCAGGATTTACCAGTGAGGGCCACTGACTTTTCTGTCTGTTCTAAATGTGGTTTGGGGAAAGGTTTTACTCTCACTCTATAGCTGGAGCCCTGATCTCACGGATTAAGGGGAGATCTAGGCAAAACCATACTCTAGACAGACCTGAAGCAAGTGTGTCAATCGCTTTTCCATGTTCTGAGGAAAGGCAGCCTCAGTACCCAGGCTGAGAGAAAGCCAGTGCCCTGCAGACGGCTTCCTGCCTACTGCTCCGCCCGCCCTCTGGTGCCTGGAGAGGGAGCAGAACGCCAGCCTGCCTTTCATTTCCGGTCCTGTTCCCTCCGCTGTGCAGTCATAGCTTGGAGGGAGCTCACTAGGGAAGTGTTTCTAATGGATCCTCCCAGCATCCACACTCACTGTGGGGCAGTTGGATAGAGCAAAGGAGGCCAGTCTTTGCAAGCCCCCACCTGCCGGCACCGCTGTTCATGTTTGGATGTACATCGTGACTTGCTTTTACGCTTATGATTTTGTAAGCTCTTATGAGATCGTATTAAATGTATTTGAGACACATTTTACATTTAACCCAATAGTTGCCCCTGTTATGTACAAGAGAAACTATTCTGGGGAGGAAGCTGAGAGATGGGATCTCACGTATCCCATTCTGGCCTCTAAGTATGCTAGGTAGCTGAGGATGACCTTGAACTTCTGATTCTAATGCCTCCACCTCCCAAAATGCCAGGATTCCAGGTGTGCACCCCCACGGCCCGTTATTCAGTGTTGCCTGGAAGCTGAGAGACAGTTCTGTCCTGATGGGAGATTAGTCTCCCAGGGTGAGAGATTATTCCCACAAACCCAGCTTGATAACTCGAATACTTGCATTTCAGAGTGGGCAGCAGAGGCTTTAAGGAGCCTATTGCTTCCACGGAATTGAAAACGATGCCCTTTCATTAGCTTCGCCCTCCCCTGAGAAGTAAGAGAGCCGGTCGGGTAGCTCAATGGCCTTCCCCCTTGCTGATTTGGCTAGCCTTGGATCCCACCGCCCTCCCTTGTGATTTCGCAGACCAGTTTCACTTTTGTGTGTCTACACTATCGTCTAGTAAGTTTTCACCTCCCAGAGAAAGTGGAGGGAGACTTCCGCAGCTGAAATGGAAGTTTGCAAACCACTCTTCCATGCGTGTGTCCAGTATTCACCAGATCTCAAGCTCCATGCTGCTAGGACTCGCCATCCCGTTCAGCCCTGCCGACCTGGAGCTCAGCACAGGACTTGGTTACTGCAGGAGCTGCGTATTGTACATACTGTGGCATTCTGATCTAACTTCTCATAACCAGATAGAGGTCAGGCTAGGACCAAGCAGTCTCTTGGCTAACCCTGTGACCCACTGATCTGGCTCCCATATGGGAATCCATGGTTAGGGTATCTCCCATGCCTGAATGTCATTGTCCTTGATTTTCCAAGAACTCACAGATACTGTTGATCCCACTGTTGAAGGTGTATACCTGTTCTCAAGGTATGTGTACAGAAAGTCCTCAGCACCTCTGAGTTTTGGCTTCCTCACCTGTAGAAACAGAACTTTAAAACTGTGCTCTCAAGCTGTTGTATAAAACCCTCTGCCCAACCCCAATGCAATAAACGGGGGATATTGTCCAAATACACCAAAAGCCTTGGTGTGGTGGCACATGTTTGAGGGAGAGGGGGGGGGAGGTTCCTACCTGTCCTTTCCTTATCCCAGTTCTTATACCCCCTTTAAATTCATGCTCTAATGGCATTACCTTTGACAGCCTGCCAGCAAGTGATGTGGACCACCCTGTGGCTCTCTGACCTCATATGACAACCTGTTAGTCACTGTCACACTACAGAGTGCTTGATGCCTGGGTGTTGCCCTGCCTGTTAGTTCCAGGCTGTAAGCCTACTTAGAGCAGGGACAGTCTTCTTCTCCTGAGGTGTTTTGGCGTGGTTCTTAACACCAGCTGAGCACTTCCTAGTCTCCCTCTTTCGGAGTCTCAGCAGCGGCTTCTGGTTCTGACTACAAGCTTGTCCCGAATATTCAGCAGTTTAAGCTGCATAGGCTCCAGCCGAGCAGGCAGGCAGTGAAGGTAGCGGACACCCTGGACGTAGCTCAGGGAACAGGTTCCTTTGGATCAGCTTCTAGGTCGTTGCAGGCATGTCTTAGAGGGACCACAGGAGTGTGGCACAGTATGTGCTGTGGTCTCTGCAGAGGGCTCTGCCAAAGAGAGGAGTCCCCTGGCTGGGCTCCCTCCCCTCTGTCATCACTGTTCCATGCTGCAGCCAGGGACAGGCACAAAAAGATAGATCTGCGTCACTCTGACGACAGTGGCCACTGTCAGCGGATAACAGCCGTCATGGGGGTCCAGACATTACATCACTCTGCTCTCTGTGATGAGTCCCTTTGCCGTCCCTGACTGCGTCACAGCTTTGGGCTTTTGCTTTCCCTAGCTGAGAACGCCCACGGAGAGCCCCTTACATGGTCTCATTCTCTGAGTCAGACATCACCCTAAAGCCCAGTACAGCCCCTGTTGTCTCTGTGTTCCAATTTCTGGTTTAGCAAGAGTCCCCTCTGCGCCAGGCTTGAGTAGCTCTCAAGAGGGACTGCTAAGGGACCAAGCCATCAAGAGGAGAGGTGACTCGCTGGAAGACAAATGGCTGTGTGTGGCCAAGACAGGGTTCTTAGTCCCAGATGCCTCAAGCAGAGCACACCGCTGGCTTCCTGAAGCTTACCTGCCAGCCAAATTCCCTAACCAGTTAGCATTCCTATTGTAGAAACCAGAGTGTTCAACACTTCTTAAAATATATATATATCATCCTGGAGGAACAGTCTGTCAGGAGGCAAAGTAGAAATCATTCCTGCCTCCAGCCCAGCCCCACAAATACATATTTAGCTCATTTCCAGATTTTCTTTCATTTTCCCGATATTTAATTTTTTTTTGTAATTCTTTAATTCAATGCTTGCAAGATTTGGCAGGTAGAAGCAGGATGGAGTGGGTTGGGAGTGAATCCGTGTGGGAAGGGAAGACGTGAAGAGAAAGGATAATTGATAGTTGGGATGTGTTAAAATTGGAGTTATATAACGAGGGCCCTCTTTTAGTTGGTGAGACGTCTTGTTTTTTTTTTCAGAGGGATGTTGGAAAGCTAGGCTTCCCCTAATCCTGAAGCAAGAGAAGTTGCGAGAGTATGGGTAGGGGGTTTCAATATAAAATACTAAACAGGCTGGGCGGTGGTGGCGCACGCCTTTAATCCCAGCACTCAGGAGGCAGAGGCAGGCGGATCTTTGTTGAGTTCGAGGCCAGCCTGGTCTCCAAAGCGAGTTCTAGGAGAGGCGCAAAGGTACACAGAGAAACCCTGTCTCGAAAAACAAAAACCAAAAAAAAAAAAAAAAACAAAAAATACTAAACAGAATTACAGAAATGACTCAGGGGTTACACTGACTGCTCCTCCACAGGAGCCCAAATAAGTTCCCAGCACCCACACGGCAGCTCACCCCAGTCTGTAACTCCAGCTCCAGGGGATCTGATGCCCCCTCTGGCTTCTGCTGGCACTGCATATACTTGGTGCACATACATAGATGTAGGCAGACACTCATACACATAAAGATAAATAAATCTTTAAAAGGAATTAAATAGGACATGCTCCCTTAACAGTGGAGGCTTGTGTAAAAGCCTTGTAAGAAAACTGAGTGTTTTTTAACTTTCCAGTATGTCTTGAAAGGTCTGTGTCTGCAGGAGGCTGGTGGTGTGCTGTTTGTGGAATAGGCTCTCAGCATTTCGGTGGGTTCTTCAGCATAAGCATTGAGCACCGTCACAGTATTTTGTAATGTACAAGAGCTTTTACCGTTGAGGTTTTCTTTTATTTCAGTATCTGTGCTTTGTTTGTTTTGTTTTGGGGCCAGGTTCTCACTATATAACTCTGGCTGACGTCAAACTCACAGAGATCCACCTGTCTGGGCCTCGTGAGTACTGGAATTACAGGCGTGCACCACTATGCTGAAACAGTTGGTGTTTTCATAGGGACTTCTTTGCACACCTTTGCTCTTTCTTCTCAAGGGACACTCACAGGGATTGGGCTTTCTTGGAGAAATGACTGATTTCATGGTTGGCATAGTGCAAGATGCCTGGATTGGGAGCTCCCAAAGATAATGAAATGTGGCAGGGAGTCATAAGTGCCTGCCTGATGGGCCCTCTCCTGGGTCACAAGGACAATTTGGGCATTGGAGCACAGCACAGAAAAGCCAAGAATGTCACTCAGTAGTAGAGTACTTTCCTAGCACACCCAAGGTTGAGAATATGGCTCAGTGATAGAGTACTTTTAGACTCATTCCCAGCATGGGGAAAAGAAGTAATAGAAACTGATTATGACTTGGTTAATACAGTGGAATCCACCGAGTCCACACTACTGTCAATAATGAATCATTGGACCATGTGGGGAAAGCAGCCAGTGGGTGTAGAAGGAACAATGGGCTTAGGGAGATCACCAGCTGTCAACCAGCAGTGTGGTAACAGCTGTTAGTGCGTGGTACCATGAGGGCGTTGGAGCTGGAGAAGCAGAGGTCTGGGGGTAAAGCTCAGCTGGCAGGGCGTTTGCCTCCATGTACAAGGCACCATATAAACCAGGCATGGGGGCACATGTCTGTCACTCCAGAACTGGAGAAGTGGAAGCAGGACCATCAGAAAGTCAAGACCATCTTCAGCTACACAGCAAATTTGAGACCAGCCTCAGTTAAGCGAGACTCTCTCTCAAGAAGCACTCCCCCAAAAGTTGGAGGAAAAGCACCCTATTCAGAGAGTCTCAGAACCCATCCCCATAAGGTACTTTTTCATGCTAGAAGGTGGGAAAGGTAACTAGTGGACCACCTTCACCAATTGGTCAAAGTCACCATCAACAGCAGAGGGACAGATGGAAGCATGTCCCTCTAGAAAGTCAATTGTCTCCCTGTGGGGTTCCTGACAAGAGTACCTGGGCAGAATCTCATCACGAGTGAGCACCAGACAGGGACCGAAGGGCCCCAAGGGATGCAGGGAGTGACCTTAAGCTTACCTTTGTTGTGAAGGATGCTGTTGGGGTAGTGCAGCTCAGCAAGGTCTGTAGATTAGCCAGCATTACTTCCTGATGTGGCCCACTATACTATGGTTCTATAAGACAGCTCTTTGGACTCAGAGGGGAGGTAAGAGCACAGGAAGGGAGGCACGGAAGATGTCCATGAGGAGCACAGTTGTCATAGCCCTGGCTACAGGAAGGGGGCTGTCCCCATCAGCCTGCCCCAGCTCCCTCCCATGGAGGAGCGGCTCAACATCCCCCTGCCCTGACGGCAGGAACCAGGCCTTCCCTGAGCTGTTCCATCTCCCCCCTGCTTGCAGACAAGCTCAGGAGCCCAGGCCTATCCTGGTTCAACCACTAACCAACAAGAGAGTGGTACCCCTCAGCTCCATGGAGGGGAGCCCCTGAACTCTGTAGAACTCCGTCTCCCATCGTCTTCATGATGGACTGTTCATTTCCTCACCATTCCTTGACTAGCATCAGCCACACCTCTCCAGGCCCATGAGCCGTTTCTAGGCCTCAGGAAAAGGACACAGGTCCTAGCCCCCGAGAGACTGCTGCGTGGAGCTCTGCCTTGGTAGAGTGATGTCATGAGTGGATTCTGTCCAGACTTTCAGGACAGTGTCAATTTCTGTGAACTGTGAACTTCAGCAACCTTGCATGGTCATCATTGCTCAGCGCTTGTTTGGTGATTCCTACAGCTCCCATCATGCCCCAGGCCTTGGCTAGGCACAGTGACAGTTAGATGCAGCTTACTGCCAGGCAGCAAGGTGCACAGTGTAGGTGGTTTTTAATCAAGTCAGCTTCCCTTGTGAGTAGAAAGGGGTAGGGTCTGGGAATGGATGGTTCCTTCCGTAAAGTGCTTGCCATGGAAGCACTAAGACCTGAGTTCAGTCCCCAGCATCCCTATAAAACTGCCTGGAGTGGTAGCATGTGCTTTTAATCCCAGTGCTGAGGAGGCAGAGACAGGATGGCAGCCCATCTAGCCTAACTGGTGAATTCCAGGCCAAGTGAAAGACCCTGTCTCAAAGACATAGATATTATTCCTGAGGATGACACCTGAGGTTGTCTTCTGGCAAACACAAGCACCCGCACACATGTGCACACACACATGCACACGCACACCGAAAGGTAAAATCCTCAAGTTCCAGCCTGGCTCCCAGCAAGTTGTATGGACTTGTATTATCCAAAGAGTCAGCATGAGCCTTGGTGTCTGCCTGTTACATGGAGATAGTGGCCTGACTCTGCTGTCTGCTCTGCCCATCTCTCCGGGCCAAGAGGAAAGTCTACATAGTGCTCTAGAAATACGAAGTAGTCTTGTTAGTCTTGGAACCCATGCATGCAGAAATACTCTGAGAACTGTCAGGTCTTCCCCATAAAAGAGAGCCCCATGGCGCCTCTACTCTCTAACCTTAGAAAAAAGCTTTGCAAGACCTAAAAATAAGAAGAGGATGCCAGGGAACCCAAGGCGTTCCTGGGACAGCTGAGGCTCGCAGCCTGGCCCTGGGGGACAGAACTGACTGTGGCATTGTCGTTACAGTGCACCAGGTGGCCGAGCGGGTGGAAGCCCTGGGCCAGTTTGTCATGAAGACCAGAAGGACCCTCAAAGGCCATGGAAACAAAGTCCTGTGCATGGACTGGTGCAAGGACAAGCGGAGGATCGTGAGCTCCTCACAGGTACTGCGCGAGGCTGCCACATCACACTCGGTGTGCGTGAGTGGGTTTCCAGTCACACAGCTCAGGAAGCACCTGTCCACAGCCCGTCTCCTCTTTAGGACTTTGCTTACTCTCCAAGGGATGTGAGTCAACAGAGCATCCCCCTGCAGTGTTGAGAGTGTTTGTCAGTGTTAGCGCCCCTGTCTGACATGCGCTGTGCCTTGGGGTTGATCCCCAGCACTGGACAGACAGGTGCTCTGGCACCCTGGAGATGCCACTGATTTTGAATCAGTGATGGAAGAAACACTCCAGACTGTGCCCGACTCCTTTGATGAAGCATGAAAAATCATTTCTCCTTAAGCATATCACAAGGTCTCATTTGTGAGTGAAGCCATTTTTAAAAGTCTTTCCCTACCTTGAGGGGGCCATAAATGATTGAGATCCCACTAATGGCTTTTTAAAATATAACAGTGTATATTTTTTGTTGTTGTTTGGTTTTATTTTATTTTATTTTATTTTTCGAGACAGGGTTTCTCTATGTAGCTTTGCGCCTTTCCTGGAACCCACTCTGTAGCTCAGGCTGGCCTCAAACTCACAGAGATCTGCCTGCCTCTGCCTCCCAAGTGCTGGGATTAAAGGCGTGCACCACCACCACCTGGCAACAGTGTATTTTTTTTAACAGGGTCTTAGTATGTAGCCGTGACTGTCCTGGAACTCTCTCTGTTAGTTCCTTGAACTTAGTTAGATCCACCTGCCTCTGCCTCCTGAGTGCTGGGATTAAAGGTGTTCGCCACCACACCCAGTAGTTTATTAATTCTTATTGTGCTTAATAATAAGAAATTTAACATAACTCTTTGGAATATATAATTTCTTGTATACCTTATGCAGTTTACCTTTGTATCTTATATGTTCATTGCTACATAACACATCACCCCAAAACTGAGATAGAAGATTTAGCTCTGAGGTCCAGCCCCTGACTGACAAGCACAAAGCCCTGGGTTCCATCCCCACCACTGAAATAAATTACCCCTAAATTAAACAGCCTCACACAAGGACGTCATATATCACAGGATTCTGAGAGTTGGACACCTGGGCCTTGGTTCTTACTCCACGCCGAGGTTGCTAAGGATGTAGGTGTGGCTACAGTTGGCTGACTGTGTGACAGCTCCCAGGATGCCCGGCTCTTTGTTTCTGGCCGTGTGAACCTTCCCATAGTTTCTGCTCACAACTCGGTAGCAGGTAGCAGACCTTCCAGTAGGTGACCTAAGAGAGGGACACAGAATGGCATTCCATTTTTCTGTTATGTTGTGTTGGGCATATGGAATGTCCCTGATAAAGTAAGGAGGGAAACTGACTCCCTCAGCCATATATTTTTTAATGTATTTTTAGGTTAGATATTGTCTTAGTTGGGTTTCTATTGCTATGATAAAACACCAGGACCCAAAGCAATTTGGGAGGAAAGGGTGTTTCAGCTTACCTGCTCCAGTCACAGTCTACTAAGGGAAGGCAAGGCAGGAACTCACGACGTGAGCCTGGAGGCAGGAACTGAAACAGGCAACGAAGAATCACGGTTTACTGGCTTGCTCCTAGACTCAAGCCAGCTCCACACCACAGCTGCTGTCCTTGGTGGTTGTCTTATGGTACTGGCAACTCCAAAATGTTGATTTCTCCTCTGCCACTTGGCTGCACCTTCACCAGTAGCCTCTTCTGGGCTCTCTTAGGGCCTATAACACTGCCGCATGGTGGCATGCCTTAACTTCTCTTTATGACCCCTTCAATCCTGGGCCTTCCACTGCTAAGGAGGCTGAACTTTCCTGATGGCCTCTCCTTCAGGGACTCCAGCCTTGTCTCATAGTGTCAGGCCTCAGGTGCTCACCATGACCCCTTAGTGCCTTTAAAACCAGTACCACCTGAGTGACTCTTACACATTACCAAGTTCAGCTGCCAGCATGAGGTGTAACCTTGGCTGCCTCAGGACCACAGCCTCCATGTGCTAACCCTCAGGAAACACTTCCAGAAAGTTCTGTTTCAGTGGTGCTGGTCTCTTATTAATCGCCACCAGGTACGGTAGCACATACCTACAATACCAGCACCTGAGCACCTGAGACTTAGAGACAGGAGGGTCAGGAGTTCAAGGTCATCCTTGGTTACATGAGTTTAAGAGCAGCCTGGGCTACCTATGACCTTGTCTCAAACAAACAGAAACCTATGAACCAATATATTCTGTAGATCATACTCTTATGATCAATATAGGTTTTCCCACACATCTGGCTCTGGATCAGGTCTTTCAAACAAGGGTTCATCTTTTCTTAATAACCTTTGTAAGTAAGAAAGTGTACGTGTTCTGGGGTGGGGAGATTTGTAGTGCTTTTGCAGAGGACCTAGGTTCAGTTCCCATCACCCACTTCAGGTAGCTCACAACGCTCTATAACACCAGCTCCAGGAGATGTAGCAACCTCCTTTGGCCTCTGTGGACACTACACTCACATGGACATTCTCTCTCTCTCTCTCTCTCTCTCTCTCTCTCTCACACACACACACACACACACACACACACACACACACACACACACGTAAAAATAAAAATCTTTTTAAAAAGACAGTGTACACGCTCTGGATGACCCCCTGCTCTAATGTCTCTATCAGGGTCATGCTGGATAGGACAAGTGTTATTAATTTGCTGTGTGACCTGTAGATCTAACATGTCATGTTGCACTTGCTTTTTATTTTATATCCATGACAAATTTATCCCCCATGCATATTAAAAACACCAGAAAGTGGAGCAGAGTTTTCACTCCTCTGTTTCAACCATATCTTAATTAAATTTATTTATTGTTCAGTTTTGTTAGACAAGGTCTTGCTTTGTAGGCTAAACTGTCCTCACATGTGCAATTCCCCTGTCTCAGCCTCTCAAGTGCTGATTCATGTTGCCATATCCAACTTACCATTTTAGTGCATTTCTGTCTAGTCTTTACTTATATAAAGTGGTTGCTACTCAGCTATTTGACTTTTAAATCTTTGCAAGCATCCAAGTGTGGGGGATTTCCTGTCATTCACCTGCCTCCTTTTTAAAGACCGGGTCTCCAGTTTCCCAGGCTGGCCTCAGAATCACTGTTACCTTGGATAACCTCGAACTTCTGACCCTCCTGCCTCCACTCCCAAGTGCTAGGATTACAGGTGTGCACCACTACACCCAGTTTGTGAAGTGCTGAGAACTGAACCCGGGGCTTCATGCATGCCAGGCAAGCAGTCTAGTGACTCACTTACATCCCCAGCCCTCGTGTGCCACTCTTACTGGAGAAGGAAGGGGAGGCAAGGCCACATGGCCACTTCTGAGTACCCTCCATGCATCCACTGCTGCTCAAGAGAGGTGGGGGGATATGCGTGGAAGTGTTGGATGGAGGCTGGAAACACTGATGATTCTGGAACAATCTTTGGATTACCAGCAACCTTCTCCCTTTAACAAAGGAGGTTGATCACCCTGGTGCGTGGGAATAGGGTTTGGGGGTGGAGGTACATTCTCTCCAGGTATGTGGGCGCCTGGCAAGTACATCAGCTTGTGGAAGAGCACATTTAGTTTAATAAGACTTCAGAGTGCACAGTGGGTAGGCGGTGGGAAATGGCAGACAGTGAGGCAGAGGAAATCGCCACACTGAATCAGTGTCCCTGTCTACAGAGTGTGTGGCTTTCCTGAACCATCCTGTGCATCCTGTTTGGCCATTTAGCCAAAAATTAGGTCCAGAGACAGGTGAGCCCAGGGATCTTAAAGGACTGCAAACTATGCCCTTTGACCTCAGCCTCCCCTGACTCCTCCCACCAGATGTGGCCCGGAGAGATTCTGTCACTTTAACAGCAGACCTTGCTTCTGCCTCAGGGGGATTTCCCAGCCCATCCCCCGGCCTCCTTCACCACCTGTACTTGTAAATGGCTTGAGGGATTACCAACCTGAGCCTGAGCCGGCATGGTGGTGCATGCCTGTAAACCCAGCACTCAGAAAGCAGGCAGATCCAACGTTCAAGGTCATCCTCAGCTGCCAGTCAAGGTCTAAGCCAGTCAAGGTCTAAGCCAGCCCAGGCCGCATGAGCCTCTGTCCAACAGGAAAGAAAGTATCAGAGTCTTGCTTTCTCTCATACCATCCAGATAAAGAATGTGAAACAGAGAGCCAAGCCTTCATAAAGCTCTCTGGAAAACCCAGCCCCCACTTCCTCACCCCACTTCATTCACATAAGTGGGAGGGTCTTGATCATCTTGATTTCGGCTGCTTCCCTTGCTGCCCATCAGGACACAACTCTGAGGACTTCCAGGCCATTACTGGTAAGAACACCCTAAACTGTTGTTTCTTCTCTCTGCAGGACGGGAAGGTGATTGTGTGGGACTCCTTCACGACTAACAAGGTGAGGTGTCCTCCTAGCCACCTCCTGGGATTCTCAGCCTGACTGCCCTCTGGGACCCCTGTGAATGACCATGGAAACAGCAACTCTGCCAGCACCCCGAGCCTGACCCCCAGAGGACCACAAAAGTCCACCCCTAGACCAGTTAGGGCACAGCGAGAGAAACCTGTTAAACCCCCACATTCATCTGTGCTTTGTATTTTTCCTCTGAGTGATCATGAAAAGGATCCAAATTCTGTCTTCTCTCCCATCTCTACCTCTGGCCAGAGCCTATAAAACTGTAAAAGTGAGCACACGTTGGTGAGGAAGGAGACTGCAGCGGGATCAGACCGACACACTGTGGGGTGGGGCAGTCTGAGTCCAAGGCAGGGGTACTCTTGGCACACACACACCTCAGGTAGATCTAAGGTTAGAACATTTCCATGAGATAAAGACCAAAACTCTAAACACAGGTATGGTTACAGGCCGGGGCCCACCAGCATCCGTACAAGATAGTGCCATAGGCTAAGTATGGGCGTCAATATCTGTCTGGAAAGAAAGGCTTGTTTCTCACTGTAGGAAGGGGAACCTAGTGCATAGTCTACATTATTAAACATGTCAGCAGCCGGGGCATGCCATGGTCAAGTGAGGGCCATTTTCCAGGACAGAGTCCCTAATGGTCAGGCCCCTGGCAAATGGTAAAAAATAATGACGTAAAGCCTTGCCGTTTCTTACTAGCTGAGACCTGGTTTGTACTGGCAGGCTGAGCCCCCCATCAGTGTGAAGTCCACTTTCATCCAGTGCCACTGCCGTGTAAACAGTAATGAATCGGTGGCAACTCGGTGTTTGTATTTTGTAAAGGCTCAGACAGTAAGACCTGTGAGGAAGTGCCAGTTGTTCATCCTGCTTGGTGCTAATGTTTCAGGAGCATGCGGTCACCATGCCCTGCACGTGGGTGATGGCGTGTGCTTATGCTCCGTCGGGATGTGCCATCGCTTGTGGGTAAGTTTTTCAAATGTCCCATTAGCCACAAAATACTGCTTTGCTTTGTATAGGCAAATATTCCAAAATCCAAACCATCCGAAACATTTCTGACACAGGCCTGTATTTTCTTTTTTTTTAAGAGGGTTTCTCTGTGTAGCCCTGACTGTCCTGGAACTCACTCCGTAGACCAGGCTGGCCTCGAACTCAGAGATCCCTGTATTTTCTAACCATGAAAAATAATTAAGTCCAGAGTGAGTGGCCCTTAGAAATGGCTGGCCAAGAGCTGTTCTGAACAACGAAACTAGTCAGAGGCCCAGGTGTAGTGGTTCAGGGGATAAATGAATATGAGGACCCCATCACCCACATGAAAAAGTGGACAGAGGCCCACGAGATGGCTCAGAGAGTAAATGTGTTTGCTGTGCAAGCTGATGACCTGAGTCCAGTCCCTGTATCCCACTGTGGAAGGAGAGAACTGACTCTTGGAAGTTGTCCTCTGACCTCCACATGTGTGCTGTGGTGCATACCCCTTCTCTCTTTCTCTGTCTCTCTGTCTCTCTGTCTCTCTTTCACACACACACACACACACACACACACACACACACACAGCACTAATAATACTTTTTCAATTAAAAAATTTAGATTTATTGATTTTATTCTGTGTAAGTGTTTACCTGCATGTATATGTGTGCACCATGTGCATGCCCAGTGCCCACACAGGTTAGAAGAGGGCATTGGATCCTCTGGAACTGATGTTACAGATGATTGTGAGCCAATATGTGAGTGCTGAGAAATGAACCCAGGTCCTCTGGAAAAGCAACAAGTGCTCCTTTTTAAAAATAAGTAAATAAATATCCATTTTTCTAACAGTTTTGTTGATATTTTGCATTTGCTAATTTTTGCCTCTTTAATTTTATTATGAGTATTTGTATAGTCTATGCATCACATGTGTACCTGGTGCCCTCAGAGGCCAGAAGAGAGCTTTGGAGCCCCTATAATTAGAGTTACAGATGGTTGTGACCTGCCCTGTGGTTGCTGGGATTGAACCTGGGTCCTCCAGTCCTCTTAACCACTGAGCCATCTCTCCAGCCATTAGGTCCTTAGCTCCTCAGCTCCTTTTTAGCTGATAGGAAACCCTTGTTAATCTCTCAGCTGTGATAAAGATGCAGCAGATACATAAGGAATGTTCTTATTTGGGGGAGACGTACATATGCACCTTAATCTATGTAGACGTAAAACACCATGTTTGCACTTAGATGGTTCTGCATTTGCTCCTGCACACTTGTTTGTGAATCCAAGGAAAGGAATTCCAATTTCATATTTGTGGGTTTGACTGTAGATCAGAAGGTCTTCAGAGTCCAAAGGGAGAGGTTTTAATGTAAGATACTGCTGAGGAAAAGCATTTGCAGAGTCGGTAACAATGAGAAAGGATGCACGTCTCTCATCCTTCCGCGTCAACCTTTGGTCCCTCTGTCTTCTGTGCTAGGGGTCTGGATAATAAGTGTTCCGTGTATCCTCTGACATTTGACAAAAATGAGAACATGGCTGCTAAGAAAAAGTCGGTCGCTATGCACACCAACTACCTGTCAGCCTGCAGCTTCACCAATTCGGACATGCAGGTGAGCGCTCATATCACCCTGGGGCGGCACTCCCTTGCAGAGCACATCCAGGAACTGCACAGTAAGTCATGCCCGGTATGGTGCAGACTCCAGAGGTCGAGGTCGTTTCCCCTTGGTCACTGTTCTTAGAAAGAAACAGAAAGAGGAAAGATTTTTCTCAGAAAGAGGAAAACCAGGCGCACTGAGGTAGAGTTAAGATGGACTCTGGGTGTTGTGGTCAGCACCCTGCTTTGGTTGGGTGAAGGGCAGAGTGCAGCCTATAAGACAGGAGCCTAACACTTCACAGCTGCTGGGCTTCGGGGCTGTGCTCTGCATGCATCTCCCCGTCCATGTGTATTAAGTGTTTGCCTGCACATATGTCTGTGTACCACATGCATGCAGTGCCCACAGAGGCCAGAAGAGGGCATCAGATCCCCTGGAGTTATAGATGGTTGTAAGCCATGTGGGTGCAGGAAACCAAACCCTGGTCCTCTGCAAGAGCAGCCAGTGCTCTTAATCTCTGAGCCATCTCTCCAGCCCTTACATTCTAATCTTAAAAAATAAATAAATAAATAAAAGTTGGGGCTGGAGAGATGGTGCATAAGAAGCTAGGCATCCCAAAAGATGCCTATTACTCCAGCTGCGAGAGATGTGACACTTTATTTTGACTTCAGCACTCAAAGACACACCTTCACACACCTTCACACACACACACACTTTCTCCCTCACACACACGCTCACATAAATAAAGTCTTTTAATTTAAAAAGCAAGAACAACATGTTATGGGCGTTAAGTCTGTGTCCTGCTTTGCATCAGCCACAGCAAGCGCAGTACATCACTCCCACTGCGCTTCTCTGGCGGGATGTGACCGCTCCCACAGTTGGTTCAGTCATACAGACCTGCAAGGCAGGCAGAAACCTGCTTTAGGACCTGACAGTGCTGGACTGGAAGCCCAGCGAGCTGAGGGTCTGGAAGTGAGACTTGGTGTTCAAGCTGTTGACCTAGGTAAGAAAGTTGTATGACTGGTCCCATCTTTTCTTCCAGGTACAGTATTTCCTAGAGCAAGCTAGGGCGTGTGTGTGTGTGTGTGTGTGTGTGTCTGTGTGTGTCTATGTGTCTGTGTGTGTGTCTGTGTGTGTGTGCGTGTGCATGTATATGTGCGTGCAATGCATGTGCGTGACCTGCTGTACTCTGTGGAAGGGTAAGCCTTTAGCTAACCTTCCCCAACACTCTCTCTTCACGCAGATCCTGACAGCCAGTGGCGATGGCACGTGCGCCCTGTGGGACGTAGAGAGTGGGCAGCTGTTGCAGAGTTTCCATGGGCATGGGGCTGATGTCCTCTGCTTGGACCTGGCCCCCTCAGAAACTGGAAACACCTTCGTGTCTGGGGTAAAGACAAGGAAAATCTCTGGGGTGTTTTGTGCACTAGGGAGGTAGAATCTGTCAGTCCTTTTCTGTCCTCGGGTCTGGTCCTGTCTCTCTCGTCTTTAGCTCCCTGCAGCTGTCCTGCGGCCATATCAGCTGTGGCCATGTCAGCACTGTCTCCAGGCTCCCTTCCTTCTGTCACTGACATCCAGAAGTCTCTATAGAGATCTGGAATGTTCTGTTTGAATGCTACAACTCGGGGTGTGTGTCTGTCACTGTGTATTTAAGATTCCTCAAATAAAGTTTGCATCTTAGCTCAACCAGAGGCCGCTGGGCATGCGCAATGCATGCTAAGATGATATCCCAGTGCTGGGATATCACTGGGTGGGCAGTGGGGGGGGGAGGGGAGGAACACACCCTTCCCACATCTCTTGGCTACCATCCTCCTCTCTCACCCTTGGGTGCAGGAAACAGAAGAGGAACTATAGGAATCAGCACACGTGGACCCTAACTGACTTCATCTAGAAGCTTAACGTACTTCACAATAGCACCCGCTGCCTCTTCCCCCAAGACAGTACCCACAGTAGATGAAAGAGTTTCTAGCGTGTGTTGTGTAGTTGGGAAGGGTGTTTCTGGGCAGATTTGGAATAATACAGCTAGACTGGCTGTACCGACCCCCAAACCTGCCTCCCATGTTCAGGAGGTGGTGGTGATTTCTGTAGCTCTCTGCGGCAGGCTGCCCAGGCCTCAGCCCTGGAGTCGAGCCCCTGGGAGCCTCCCGCTGCTCACCGGGAGAGACCCTGGTTTTCTTCTCGTCTGGCCATCCATGTATGTCTTCTCCCTGTGCCTTTGCATAACTGCATCGTCCCTGCTCAGCCACACTGCTCTCTTGAAATGACCATTCTCTCTGTAGATTATATTGTCTCTTTGCATCCACGTGCTCCATTCGCTTTAGTGTCCACTAGGAGGTTGGAGATACTTGAATTGTATTGTCTTTGTTCTCAGTGAAACTCTCAGGGGGGGCTATATGCCATGACGGGTGCTCCTAAGATGGCACCCTACCTCTTCACACCTTTGAAGCCGACAAACTTGAATGCTTTACACCATCAATTCATCTAATGGTTGAGAGAATGCCTTTTGTAGTCAAGCTCTGTGGGAATGTATCAAAAAGCTCCTAGAATCTTGGTAGCATGGTATGGAAAATCTTTCACTTATAGCTCTGGCTTGTGAATGACTCAGAGAGAGCATGCAGTTTTCAGGGTTGAGGGGTCGGGGGTGACTTTCCACCCTCTCCCCCAGTTGTTCAATGGCAGGCCTATGAAGAGGCCCTGGGACAGCTGTTTCCCAGGTTAGCACCCTGCTGAGGTGCAGGTGGCCCAAAGGAACCCCGTTCCTAACCCTGCTGAGGGCTGGCTCACAACTCCAGCAAAGCTGAGGCTCTTGGCCGCCACCAACCCATCCCTTAGTGTCACCAGTCTGGGCACCCCCACACCCTCCACGTGCACCAAGATCTGCTTGCCTTTGGTGTGCGCGTGCGCGGGTGAGTGGGTAGAAAGGAGAAAACGGAAGAGGGGTGAAGGAAAGTGACATGTCCAGGAGGAAGTGGGGAGGAAACATCCGAAGGTCAGAGACGTCCAAAAGAAGGAAACACGCTAAAGGGGGAAGTGTAGAGGAACCTGCCTGCTCTTCTACCCCGAGATCAGTCGGGTCTGCATCCTCGGGCTTAGCGGGTGGAGGAGAGTCGTGTGTTAAGGTTCATCCCTGACTGTACATAGTCCTTGCCGTGTGTAACTGGATGGCTTTCTGTTTGCAGAGCTGTGACAAGAAGGCTATGGTGTGGGACATGCGCTCTGGCCAGTGCGTGCAAGCCTTTGAAACTCATGAATCCGATGTCAACAGTGTCCGGTCAGTGAGTCAAATGCTTGAGATCCTCTGTCCTGGGGTTTTACTGGGCTTCCATCACACACACACACACACACACACACACACACACACACACACACACACGCCAGAGGATGCCTGAGGAGAAAGTGCTCCTCAACAGGAAAGGCTCCAGGTCCCAGGAGTTCTTAATCTACTTGCTTTAGAGACAACCCATGTCCTCTCTAAGCGAGCCAGTACTACTTGGCCATTCTTCACATACTTATTGAGTGTACACATGCCAAGGATCTCCTCAGAAGTAGGATTACAGCATGGTAGACAAGGCTGCTACTGCCCTTCAGGAAACAAACCAGATACAAAAGATACATGTACAATGGGGGAGGGGAGAACAGAGGCACGAATGGACGGGCTGCTCCTTAGAGGCCGACAGCCCATGAGGCTGAAGCCAGGAGGGTGAAGAGCCAGGCTTGCAAATTAGCAAGGAAGGGCGCTGAGGTGAGATGGGCCGCACTGTGAGAGCTCCGAGCTCAGGAAGCCCCAGTCTCTAATCTGGACAGTAAGCAGTGACCCGTTTGTTTAGACAGGAAAGGCTAAAAGAAGTATAGAGGGGAGCTGGGCATTGAACCCGCACAGGGTTACTTGAGTTGAGAAAACCCTAGGCAGCCTGATGGGGATGTTCGGTCGGTAGCAAGCTCTGGGAGTGAGGTTCCAGAAAAGGGTTGGGACTTCACTTGTTCAGAAGGAACCACGGCCATGGCTAAATATAAAACATCTTTCTGCTCAGGGTCCTAAGAAATCCATTGTTCTTGATGAGAAAATACTAGACATGCTCCTCTGAGTTCGGTTCCCGGCACCCACATCAGATGACTCACAACTGCCTCTAATTCCAGCTCCAGGAAATCCAACACCTTCTTCTCGCCTCCTCAGGACACCTGCACTCACATGAACATAACCTAACACACACACACACACACACACACACACGTCCATACCATGGTATGGGGCAGACAGAGCTCAACACTGCGGACATTTTTCTTCCAACCTTTCTGTCCTCATCCCCTTCCGTCAGAACTTTTTTTTGTTTTTGTTTTTGTTTTGTTTGTTTGTTTGTTTTGTTTTTCGAGACAGGGTTTCTCTTTGTAGCTTTGCGCCTCTCCTGGATCTCACTCTGTAGCCCAGGCTGGCCTCGAACTCACAGAGATCCACCTGCCTCTGCCTCCCAAGTGCTGGGATTAAAGTCGTGTGCCACCACCGCCCGGCACCCCCAGCACCGTCAGAACTTTTAAAGTAGTTACACAGAACCAAGCTTGCTGGGGCTGAGGGGTAGCTCATTTGGTAAAGCATGAGAGAACCCAACTTCAGTCTCTTATCGTCCACATAAAAATGCATAGTGGCAGGTGGTTGTAACCCCAGCCCTGAGGAGGCAGAACTAAGAGGATATACCCTGGGGCTGACTGATTGGTGAACTCCAGGTCACTGAGAGCACCAGACTCAAAGGAGGGGGACATGGTCCTGAGATTGACACCTGAGGCTGCCCTCCACCTTCTAGATGTACACACACACCTCCACAAATGCGTGCATTAAAAAAAATAAACTTTCCTATTCATTAGCAATTTTTTTTTACTATCATCTCCCTAGGACAAGCTGTAGGGTGGAGAAAGGAGACGCCTTGAAAGGAGTGGGGCGCATCTGAGTGTGGACAAAGTGAAGGGTTAAAGACACTTAACTCAGGGGATGTAGCTCAGCTAGCAGAGCGCTTAACTAATGCACACGGAACGCAGAGTTCTCTCCAACACGGCATAAAACCGGGTGTTGTGGCTCACTCCCGGACTCAGAACAGAGGAGGTGGAGGTAGGGCGGTCAGAAGTTCAAGGCCATTCACGTATGGAGTTCAAGGCTAGCGTGGGCTACATGAGACCCCCATCTATAATAAATAAATGAACACCCTCGCTCCACCCCTGCTTCTGGTTCATAATCTAACATCCATACTCCCTACTGAAGCTGACGGTGGGAATAGCCACCGTTCATTGCTTGCTTTTTATTTGGCGGCAGACAGGATTCTTGGGACTCACTGCCCTATTAGATCTTCACTGTGAAGACAGGCTTTATTACCCTCACTTTTCCGAAGAGGAAGCCAGGCTGGGAAAGCTGATGTCCTTGCCCAAAGTTGTGACTGCTTGTCGTGACAGTGCCAACAGCTGATGTGGCTCTGTCCGTCTGACTCTGTTGTCCCTGTGCTCTGGGCCACACTTTGGGAATCAGGTGCATGATAGGGCTCCTGCTTTGTTGGGTGCCTAGGGTGAACGTGGGTTACGACATTTGGTTCTCAGCAGGCCTCTCTGCAAGGCAGTGCCACTGTCCCGGGTTTACCAGAGGAGGAACAGGAGAGGCTGGTGGTCAGACCACATGAGACTCCCCTCTGGCCTGTGCAAAAGTCCGCCTGCGTCCCAGAAGTGGAGCTTCTGGGTCTGAGACCCTGAGCCAGGACGATATACCCAGGGGTTCTGGGAGCAAGGGTGTCAGTGGCTAGGACGACTGTTCCCCTTTAACAGGCTTTCTACCAACTCTCTCTGCAGATACTACCCCAGTGGAGACGCCTTTGCTTCTGGGTCGGATGATGCAACGGTAGGTTTCTCAGTTACTGAGAGCCCTTTCAAGGCAAAGGGGAGAGATAATAGCTTGTTTTTATGTATTTATTTATTTATTTATTTATTTATTTATTTATTTATGTATTTGCAAAAGTAACAAGGAAATTTTATTTAAAGCAAAGCAACAGAAGGAACCAGAGAACACCACAGGAAAGCATCAGGCTTTAATTTTTTTTCAAATCTTATTTAAGTATTTTTATGTGTATGGATGTTTTGCTGTATGTACATCTACACACCACATGTGTGTTTGGTGCCCTTGGAGGCCAGAAGAGGGCACTGGGATGCCCTGAGACTGGAGTTACAGATGTGAGCTGCCATCTGGGTGCTCGGGTGCTCAAACCCTGATCCTCTGGATTAGCAGCCAGTGGTCTTAACAGCGGGGCCATCTCTTCAGCCCTTTATCTTTATTTATTTGTTTGGTTGGTTTTGGTTTTGGTTTCCGAGTCAGGGTTTCTCTATGGAGCAGCCCAGGCTGTCCTGGAACTCACTTTTAGACCAAGCTGGCCTCGAACTCACAGATATCCACCAGCCTCTGCCTTCCAAGTGCTGGAATTAAAGGCGTGAGCCACCTCCACTACCTGGTGCTTTATTTTATTTTTTATTTATTTATTTTTATAATTTTAATTTTTAAAAAAATATGGAACGCTTCACGAATTTGCGTGTCATCCTTGCGCAGGGGCCATGCTAATCTTCTCTGTATCATTCCAATTTTAGTATATGTGCTGCCGAAGCGAGCACTTTATTTTATTTTTTAAACAACTTCTTTTCTGGTCACAGAAGTCATAGATAGTCAATGAGAAAAAAAAAAAAAAAAGGAAATTAAATTACTCTCCTTTCCTAAGGAAAACCACACACAGTTTAATGAATCCTGAATGTGCTTTCTCTCTGTCAGCACGATGTCTATTTGTAGATTTGTCTTTTCCACATAACAACAGCTCGTGTACATTCTGAGCCTAACAAGCATTTTTCACTCGTGTATTCTCTTAATCATTGTCCGGTATTTCGTATTACTGGCATGCTGTCATGTACTCAGTCTTCGATCTGGAGAGAGCTCTTCCTAAGTCTCCTCCCACCCGCCATAAAGCCCAGCATGGTGGTTACAGTGCTTGTCATCATGGCACAAGGGAAGTAGGAGGAACAGGAGTTCAAGGTCATCCTTAGCTACATAGACATAGCAAGCTCACGGCCAGCCTGGGCTACAGAACAAACTTTGCTGTGAGTAAATATTTTCATGCCTCTCACTATTTAAAACTCTCGGGCATTAGTTGCTTACCTAAAAACAGATTCAGATCTCACAGTTTTGTTGCTAGAGGCAAATCATGCCAACATATGTTTTTAGGAGAAAACATAATGCCATTTCTTGTTGTCCTTAAAAATATCAAATAGCCCATTAAGTAATAGGCTTCACTCTGAGCTGCTGCTGTGGAAGACATTACAAGAGAAATTGAGTTTTAATAATGAAAATCTTAGGGCTGAAGAGATGGCTCAGAGGTTAAGAGAGCTGGCTGCCATTCCAGAGGACCCGAGTTCAATTCCCAGCACCCATTTCAGGTGGCTCACAACCTCCTATAACTCCAGTTCTAGGGAAATCTGACACCCTCTTCCAGCCTCCTCAGGTACCCATACATGTGCATTCATACACACACACACACACACATCCATATTCACGTAAATAATAGTTTTTTAAAAATTCTTATGTGTCAAATATATATTATATATTATATATGTACATATATTATATATTATATATATGTATATATTTTCTATATATATACACACATTCACACATATATGTATATATACACACATTTTGGCCATGCCATTTTCTGGAAATAATTCTATTCTAAGGGTTCTGCTCCTAAGCTAATGTAATTTTATTTCAGACATCAACATGTAAAGATTTTTACGTAAACATTTTTATCACGTGGCTATGGGCACTGTTGTCATTGCCCAGCCCATTGCCCCTTGTAATATATTCAGAAATCAGTTTTCCTACCACAAAAAAAGGTTCATCATAGAGTGATGCATAAAAGAGAAAATTAGTCATAAGAACATTTAGCTGGCCATGGCCTGACAGATTGTGACAGAGCCACATGGAGAATATTGGACAGACATGTAAATCATCTTCTTGGAAGACTAATTTTGGAGAATGCTTACCACATAATGTTGACAGAGACGGCAATGCAACACCCACCCCATCGATTTCCACACAGTCTTAGGGTTTCTATTGCCGTGATGAAACACCATGGCCAAAGAGCAAGTTGGAGAGGAAATGGTTTATTTGGTTTACACTTTCAAATCACGCTGTTCATCATCAAAGGAAGTTAGGACAGGAACTCAAACAGGTCAGGAACCTAGAGGCAGGAGCTGATGCAGTGACCATGGAGGGGTCCTGCTTACTGTCTTGCTCCTCATGGCTTGCTCAGCCTACTTTTTAATAGAACCCAGGACCACCCACAATGGTCTGGGCTCTCCTCCATCAATCACTAATTAAGAAACTACCTTGCCTACAACCCAAACTTTTTTTTCTTCTCCCAGAGCTGAGTACCTAACCCAGGACCTTGCACTTGCTAGGCAAGTGCTCTGCCACTAAGCTAAATCCAAAATCCCTACAACCCAACCTTATGGAGGCATTTTCTTAATTAAGGTTCCCTCCTCTCAGATGACTTTAGCATGTATCAAGTTGACATAAAAGTATCCAGCACAGCCG
>CABHPQ010170261.1:0-11705 GCA_902168405.1 Peromyscus aztecus
TCGCTGCCAGGTGACTTCCCCTCTTGAAGAGCCTGTTAGTTTACAGGGCAGTATTTGCCACGTGCCCACGCTGGTGAGACTGAGCTAACGTTCAGAGTTTGTGCGTTTTAGGTGAGGAACACTTCTCTGTGGATATAATTTGAGTTGCTGTTGCCGTGGGTGGTGGCTCACACCTGTAGTCACGTACTTGAGAGGCTGAGGCAGGAGGAGTACTCCTACTTCCAGATCAGCCTGGGATACAGTGTAGGATCCTTCCTTAAAAATAAATAATAAAGTCATTAATATCCACCTCTGCTGTAGTGCATTCTCCTAAAATGTGGCTTTAAGTATCCTAATGTGTGGTGCTATGGAATATTCATGTGTGTGGTCTCAAAATGACGCTCACATGTATAAAGTTGTAGGCTAGGTAGGCCTCACATAATCCCTTTGTTCTGAGATTGGAGTTGAGACTGAAGACTGAGAAGACATTTGAAGGAAGCTGAAGATAAAGTATGTTTTGAGTGTGGTTGGTGATGTTTTGTTGGAAAAGACTTCTGCTAATCTCAGGTTGCTCTTGGCAGCCAGCCACTCATCATCACAAAACAGCCGAGCCCGTGCTTTGATTTCTGAGCCTATGTTACACTTACCAATTTGAGACCATTTCCAGATAATTTAGACTACAACCGCTTGACCTCAGACCCCTTTTTGGAATCAAAATGAGTCCATTGATTTTCCTACGCTGACTTATTTCTTACTCCTTACACCACCCGCCTCTGCTTTGCAGAGAGTCTTTCTCTTTGTGTGTCCTGTGTGTGTGTGTGTGTGTGTGTGTGTGTGTGTGTGTGTGTCCTCACCCCTAATAACCTTTTATGTGCTGAATCTCTTTGCTGCGTTCTGCTGTCTAAGATTTCCCTGTCTTTAAAGTCTTTAACTCTCAGAGAAAATGAACCTACTCAAGACCTCTAGATGATAAGTAACATTTTTTGTTTTTTGAGACATGGTTTCTCTATATAACAGTCCTGGCTGTCCTGGAGCTCACTCTGTAGACCAGGCTGTCCTCAAACTCAGGCTGTCCTCAAACTCAGAGATCTGCCTGTCTCTACCTCCTGGGATTAAAGGCATGGACCACCTCTCCCAGTTGATAAGGAACATGTCTTGATAAACTCTAAAGATTTTCCTAAATTTTGCCCCTAAATCAAGATATCCCATTAAATAGTTACTATTGGGGTTTTAATGATGTACATTGTATTTCCTTAGACCTATTTTTAGAAACTGGATCTTTTTTTAAATTTTATATGCATTGGTGTTTTGCCATGGGTGTTGGAACATGCCTTGGAACTAGAGTTACAGACAGCTGTGAGTTAGTTGCCTTGTGGCTGCTGGGAATTGAACCCCAGTCCTCTGGAAGAGCAGTCAGTTCTCTTAACCACTGAGCCATCTCTCCAGGCCCCTGAAACTGGATCTTTTTTTGTAGATGCTTATTTTTTAAAAAGAGTCATCAATAAGGTGATGAATTCCATCATTATTGAGTGTCAAACTATTTGAGGCTTGTTACTTAAATTATGGCATTTGGTATTGTGGGAAAATGAGTAATTTTTGCTGAGTTCTAAAGATAGATACTGTTAGCAAAGAAGTAAACCTTTGGTTGAAACAGTTGAGTTTTTTGCAATTATCAATGCCAGATGAATGTATGCACCTTAATAATTAAGATAGTCTTAGTTTAGTGAACAAAAAGTGTACTTGTGAATGATGCACTATTTCTGAATAAGGGTTGCCCTAAATACTACACTTGTGAGTAAAAAAAGGTGAGGGTCTGTAAGTGCCCTCTTACATTGAAGTATTGTCAAATACTTTAGGATAGTCATCCTGCCTTACCATCTTTCTTCACTTATTGCTGAATCAAACTTTAGCTACTTGATCGTAACAGTGCTGTTTTACTCCGTGAAGTGACAGTTGGTTCTAGCTACAGTGAGGACTGCAACCTGAGCCAATATCCTACACAGCAGCCTCCAAAATGCAATTTTAGACTTGAAATCCATCTTTGGCTGATGTGTTATCACTGGGGAATAAGCAAACAGAAAGTTCTAAATGAAAGGAAACATGCACAAAATTTCAGTTCAAAATGCTGTGGGGCTCCCACTAGAGAAGACCACTCAGACACAGTCTATTGAAAGTCTTTATTCCAGCCGGCTGTTAACTACACCTAGGTATTCAGGACCTACCTGCATCCTGACCCTTTCTCAGGACCCTTATTTAAGCAAGAAAAACCACATCCTGGCTAGAAAGTTATGGTGGTTTGAAAGAAAATGCCCCTCATAAGCTCATAGGGTCTTGTTGAAGTAGGTGTGGCCTTGTTGGAGGAAGTGTGTCACCGGGGACAGGTTTTGAGGTCTCAGATGCTTAAGCCAGGCCCAGTGTGGCATTTTCTTCCTGCTGCCTGCCCATCCATATGTAGAACTTACAACTCCTTCTCCAGCACCATGTCTGCCTGCATGACTGCCATACTCCCACCATGAAAATAATGGACTAAACCTCGAACTGTAAGCCACCCTTAATTAAATGTCCTTCATAAGAGTTGCCATGGTCATGGTGTCTCATCACAACAATAGAACCCTAACTAAGGCAGAAGTCTTCAAGGTTCCCTTCTCACAGCTACAAGCTAAGAGATAGTCACAAAAACCAAAATGTGCAATTAGCAAAAAATAGTAAGGTCAGGTTGACCATTGCAAAGAACCAGTATCTTTGAGTTGTTTTTCTTCACAGAATTGCTTTTCTTAGGTTCCCTTGTAGCTAGAGTTTTCCTGCCTGGCCCACAGTCAGGATAAATCTCTCTCACCTGCCAGTCCCACAGCCGCTCAGACCCAACCAAGTAAACACAGAGACTTATATTGCTTACAAACTGTATGGCCGTGGCAGGCTTCTTGCTAACTGTCCTTATATCTTAAATTAATCCATTTCTATAAATCTATACCTTGCCACATGGCTCGTGGCTTACCGGCATCTTTACATGCTGCTTGTCCTGGCGGTGGCTGGCAGAGACTCCCTCTGCCTTCCTGTTCTTTTTATTCTCTCTGTTAGTCCCGCCTATACTTCCTGCCTAGCCACTGGCCAATCAGTGTTTTATTAGCAACACATTTGCCATACAGAACATCCCACAGCACAAGCCACAAAGAGAAAGTCAGTAAATAGCACTCTTCCATGGCCTCTGCATCAGCTCCTGCCTCCAGCTTCCTGCCCTGCTTGAATTCCTGTCCTAACTTCCTTTGATGATGAACTGTGATGTGGAAGTGTAAGCTAAATAAACCCTTTCCTCTCCAGTTTGCTTTGGTCATGGTGTTTCATCACAGCAACAGTAACGCTAAGACAGGCATCATCCTCGTAAACACAGTGAAGGCAGAAAGTACTGTCAATCAAAAGTGTATTTAACACTCCTAACTTTGTAACATATCTCAGCAACTCCAGAACCCATGGAGCAGCCTCAGTTATGAAGCAGCAACGAAAATAATTTTATTGTTGGGGGTCACCACCACGTGAAGCACTGCACTAACCGATCACAGAGTTAGGAAGGTTGAGAACCACTGCTCTAGAACATTTTGGGATCCTGTCTCAAAAAATTAAGGTGGAGAGCAATAGAGAGCAGTATGATGTCATCAATGCCTGGCCTCCACAAACAGGCACACGAGTGTGCATACACACCTGTGTACAAATGACGCATGCACGGGAATATAACACTCCACACACAAGTCAAGTATGACCGTCTTAGACGACATGTGGATTTCCATAGCAGTGCTTGCTTTTCTGATGTCCTTGCTTTTCTGATGTCCACACTGCCTTGTTTCCTCTGATAGTCTCGTTTGTGTTTGTTCTTGTCCCTTCGTGTGGAGGGATGAGTCTTTCCTGGTTCTTTATCTTCAGGCTTTCCCCTACCACAAAACGAAGTGCATTGCAAATTACTTGCACTTACTCAGCAAGAAGTGAGAGAGTTGGACTTCAAATACAGTTTAGTATGTTTGACCACATAGGTTCATATTTGGATATATTTTTTCTCTTGGAAGATTTCTATGTGGAAAGAAAGTGCTTTCTCATTTGCTTTTGCTGCTTATAGATGAGGAACCTTCACAAAACAGAAACTTCATGAAGTTTTGGGGCTTTGAGCATTTAATTGATGTAAAGCTTGAGTGTATCACGAACTGGTTATTAAATGAGTCTGACAGCCATAGTGGTGAAGTTTCAGAATCATTTAAACACCAATGTGAGAAATGAGATGTGACAATGACCTAATCTGAATGTATACAACTTACATTTTAACAGACACTATGATAGAGTCTAACTTGAAAATCTCAGAGTTAGAACTGAGTTCCCCCATTCAAATTTAAAAATCTGAAAAGCTAGGTTTCAGTCAAATTGATGTACAAGTTGAGGTGGGGTAGGCAGATTTGTCCCTTTGGTTTTAGAAGAAGAAGACCTATGGGGGCATTTTTAAATCTAGTGATTGGTGCCTGGTATGGGTTAAAAGATTGGAACACATTTAGAAGATTATTCTTTAGCTGTTTTCATGCTTTGGATTTAGTAGAAGCAGAGATAACATGCCTTTCATTAATAAAATTTAGGTTCAGATACCTAGTGCTGATTTCCTTTCACAGGCAGAGCCCACACTAGAGAAGTTCCCTGATCTGTGGCTCCTGTCCTCTCCTTCCTGTTTGCTTTATATTCTTTCTCTGAATAAGATGGCAAACCACATCAAATAATTTACATTTATTTAACGTAATAAAATGAAACACTCTACTGTTTATTACTGTCTCAAAATGGTAGTTTCTGTAATTATCAAGTTTCAATGATTAATTCAAAGTTTGAGAAAGGTCTATGGCATTAAATGGTTGCGATAATACTTGCTTCCACTAGAGGGCGATGACAACGTCTGTGAAATTAGGACCAGTTTATTGCCTTTCCAGTTATGTATGAGTCCTCCATGCTGATGGGCTATCAGATATTTGCCTAATAAGGCTGCCATTCAGGGTGGCTGTGTTTATTAGCTTTTGAAGTTCATAGTTATCATTAACAATAATTCCTCTTATTTTTTTGTTTTCTATATTATGTTCTCTAAAAGTCTTATAAGCAGTCCAGAAATTTTGGAAGCAGGAGAAAGACTGGACAGTCTGACAGAGAGGCAAGTTTGCATGGATGTGATTGGCTGCCTGCCCCTGGGGATGAATAGAGAACACTGGATACTTTCCTGGACCCATCAATCACATGAAGTAAAATCCTTATCTCTGGGGAAGGTGAGTTTCCATCCCAGGGCTCAGGCAGAGATCCTGTAGGAGGGAGAGAGAAGGGGAAAGTGTCTATCCTTTATGGTTGGAGTGCCAAGGAGGCTTTAGGCCAGGATTTCCCAAAACAGGGGTCTATGCTTCTGCTGGAAGCAGGAAATACTGCCGGATCTGGAGGTGCCTCAGCCTCTCGAGCAAGTCAGAGCATCCTAACGGGGGAGGAAGGGGGCTGAGTAGTGGGAAAGAAAGCCTGCATCCCTCAGATATGCGAGGCTGATTATCACCGAAGGGGGACCATGTGATGCAAGTTCATGTCCTCTCCAACCATGAGTGTAGCGTGTAACACCCAGTGATAAGTAGAGCAGTGTGTGTGTGTGTGTGTGTGTGTGTGTGTGTGTGTGTGTGTGTGTAGGGGGGTCCTCCAAACTTGGAAGGACAGGTGAAGAGGGGCACCCATGATATAAAGGAAAGGCAAATCACAGATATCCACTTTTTATCTTGTTTTTTTGAGACAAGGTTTCTCTGTGTAGCCCTGGCTGTCCTGGAACTCGCTCTGTAGAGATCCGCCTGCCTCTTCCTCCCCAGTTCTAAGATTAAAGGTGTACGCCACCACCACCTGGAAAACCACTTTTTAAAACCCAGTCATGCACTTTGATTATATAGCCAAAGCACACACTTAGGTTATAGAATATATCCCAACATCATAGTGGTATTCTCATAAATGTGTGCACTTTCTAGTTCAGATATTGGCAGGGGGATTGGGAGATGACTGCAGTAATTTATACTTCTTTAAGCAGTGTGTGTGTCAGGCGGTTCCCTAGCCAACACCTAATGCTGCTGATTTTTTATGTTGTACAGTCTAGTGCATAGATAATGACACTGTGTTTAGTTTTAATTTGCTTTCTCTGATGATGGTTGAAATGTTGTGGCTCATTTGAATATGCTCTCTTTTAAAAGGCCTTTTTAAATTCACTGTCGTCGTCGTCCCGTCCCCCCCGCCCCCGCTTTTTTTGCAGTGAACAATTTTGATGGCAATTATAATGGTACTGAAAAGCCATGCAAATGTTTGGGTGGTGATTGGACAATATCGCTGCTGTGTGAAGGACCATTATCCTAACGGGAACGGGAGTTGCTTGTTTCTGGGCTGGAAAGCCTTCACAACATGAGGAGCCAAGCTCTACCATCAGTGGGGGTTGTTCCGAAGTCTATCTGCCTGCTTCTTTTATACTCCTACATTCCTGTTTTGCATGTATGTATTTGAAAACATCGCCCAAGAAGTTTACAAAAAAAAGGGATTTCACTAAATATTGAAAAAGAATAATTCACACATCATTATTCAAGAATGAAAGCGAGACACGTTGACTTTCAAACATGATAGTTATTACAGGTTCTATGTTATCATCTAAAATGCTCTGAATGGCTCCAGATTGACAGGATGTTTCAAAATAATGATTTTATTTAAATATAAGAGAATTTTAGCCGTTGTCAGTTTCTGACTTTGAAAAGTCCAGCTGCTCTCTGCCTTCTGATATCTCACCTGTACAGGTCTTATCATATCCACGACATGAGCCTTTGCTGTTACAAATCTTTGGAATATTTTTTCCTCACTGTTTGTGTTTTCATGTGCTTTTGAAAGTATTCAGGAAGACTTCTGAAGTCAGAACCTTGTATTTAAATGATTAATATAAAATTTTTAAAATTGGAATACTTTCCGGCGAGAGAATGTCAGAAGAACATTATGTGTAACTGAAGCTACACTATAGACTTTCATCTGCCCCCCCTCATCTGTATGCATCTGAGATTGTCTAATACTGACAAAATCAAGATATACTAATGTGTAAGGTCAGAAGAACAGGCTTAGAGGTTTATGATGGTCACAGCTGATAAGTAATCAAAGATTGGTAAGAATAGTGTCACTTATTTAGAACAATTGCAAGTGTATTAGACTTAGTGTACCTTTGGAATTCAATTACAAGTATGTTCTGTGCCTGGGGATTTAGCTCGGTGGCAGATTCTTGCTTTGTATATACAAGGCCCTTGATGTTATTGCCTACATTTAAAAAAATGTGGCTGTGAACTGGTGGCAGTCTAGAACACTGCAGTATTGATTTGTGACCAGATGGAGACGAAGACCAAGACTGTATTGGTTTACTTCTCTGTTGATGTGATGAACACTTTAGCTAAATGGAATTTGAGGAGAAAGGGGTGTGTTTCACTTATACATCCTAATCCCAGTCAATCACGGAGAAAATCAGGGCAGGAACTTAAGCAAGAATGGAGGTAGAGAACACAGAGGAGTGTTTATTAGCTTGCTCCCTGTGGCTTGCTTAGCTTCCTTTCTTATAAAACTGAGGACCACCTGTCCAGACTTGGTACTGCCCACAGTGGACTGGCCTGACTCACATCAATCTTTAAACAAGAAAATGTCTCACAGTTTTTCTTACAGCTCAAACTGATGGAGACAATTCCTCAATTAAGATTCTTCCACAATGAGCCAAGTTGAAAAAAAAAACAAACAAAACAAAACAACTACAAAACACCTTGCCATCCAAAGGAATAAGGATTTTGATCTCTCTATATGGCAGAATGTCAGAGTAATGTTTTCTCCCTGGAATCTAAGGTCCAAAAGGTGATCCTATATTTCATATATATTCTATTCTTTCATTTCTCATTTGCAGTGATTCATTTAACTGCTTTTGAGAGGATTTTCAGTATATGATTAGTTAGAAATTAAAGGAACATTTGTTCTTTTCTGTACATAGTTTGAGAAAAAATTAAAAAGCATTGGGATAAACATGCTTTTTAAATAAAATAAGTAAAACTTTAGCTAAAAAAATAAATTTTAGAAGTTTGACTTCATCCTATGCCCAGAAGACACTATGCATGTTCGACCGGATGGCTTAGGAGCTACATGACCATGCTACTTCCTCTCAATATCGTTTAATCCAATGTTCAGTCTTCTGTCTTCACTCTCCCTTTTTTATGTGTTGAAAATCTAGTGTTTTGTGACTGTCTAAAATGTCACCTATGGGATGGGGAGACGGCACAGTGGGGGGAGTGCTCCCAATGTATGAGGACTGGCACACATATCCTTAACACCATGTGAAAGCCACATATGGCAGTGCATGCCTCAGAGGGGAGAGGCAGGGAGATCCTGGGGCTTGATGGCCTACCACTGTAGTTGAAATGGCAATCTCTACATTGATTCCGTCTCAACAACAAGGTTGGAAGTGACAGAGGAAGAATTCTGATGTCCCCCCCCCCCCCGTCCCCCCCTTCCCCTCACAGGTAACTACACCCATAAATATACATGCATACACATGCATCCATCATACATACAAAATAGAATATTTGTAGGCTTATCAGATAGCCTAAAATAAACTTTCTATTAAGCCCCACAATTTTTCACTTTTCTCATGAATACACACTTAAGCATCTACTTCTTTCCTTATACAGACCCATCATTAGATCCTTCTCTACAGTGAAATAAAATTCTTATTATGTTCCTCAAAACAAAATAAACCGCAGTAGCCACATGAAGGTTGAATAAGCCAAAAATCTGTTTGTAAACAAAAGAGTAACAGATAGGCAAATATGTCTAAAGTTGATTATGTGTGTGTATGGAACCATTATAATAAAACCCTTATTTTTCACAGTTAATATATACCAATAAAAGTTTTTATCAACGAGAAAGGGCACCTGTTTGTATATTGATCTTCTTTCTTTCTACCCTCTGGAAGCTTGGGCATCACCCCTGTGCACATATTCTTACAAAGCAGATATGGTATTTGTGTTAGTTACTTTCTCGTCACTGGGACAAAGTACCTATTATAAACAACCTGAGCGGGAATGTCTTGGCTTCTCATTTCAGAGAGTTCAGTCCATTGTCTCTTGGCTTTGAGCACTTGGTAGAACATCGTGTCAGAAAGAGCAGGAGGCAGAAAAATTTGTCACCTTGTTGGTGACAGAAAGCAAAGGGAAAAGAACAGGATTCAGAATTCTACATGACCTGCAAAGGTACTTCTTGCAACGATGTCCCGACTCCTAAAGTTCCCAGAATCTCCTCAAATTGAGCCTCCTGATAGGGACCACGCTTTTAATACACCAGACTGTGAAACACGTTTCACAAGCATAGAAAGATTCTTACAGAAAAATTGGCAAGTTTTGCAATCAGCTCTTACGTTAGGATTTTGTTTTTGAGGGGGAGAGAAAACAAAATGGCACGTATGGCCCTCCAGGGCAGTGGGTCCTCTTCATTCCTACTAGTCACGTAGTTTAAACAGGAGTGATACTACAACAGAGAAACTGCATCATAGCTTAGTGTGGTGGCTCACACTGCCTACACGACACAGTAAGTCCACATACATGTGTGAGCTACAGAATGAGACAGACAGACAGACACACACACACACACACACACAATCAATTAATCAATAACCTGTTTTGGAAAACTTATGGTTTATTTTTCAACTCTAAGTTTATGTTTATCATAGATTTATAGTTATTATTATTGTTGTGGGTTCTTTTAAAAGTAAATCATTTTATGGATCTGTAATTGATCCAAGTAAAATTTATTTATTTAGGTGTACATGGTCTGTGTACAATCCTTCATGGATGGAAGTGCAAGCCTCCCCCACAGTTTCTTTATGTACTAACTAACCCAATCTGAATATTCAAAACAAGTTAAACTATGTGCCAAATGGCTTGATAAAAATATTTTGATTCAACTTATCAACCACTTATCTCTTTTTTTTTCATAAATGTAGCAAGCAATTTTATTGGAAATTATAGATACTTTCCTTAATGGAGAAAGTTCACATCTGTACCTGTATCTGGACTGATCTCTGTATTTGTTTTGTGTCAACATTCAATGGCCTTGGCCTAGGCAACAGTGCTGAGACTAGGAGAATTTTGGGAGGTTATGTTAATTTTCCACCGTGGTTGTTAATAATAAGTCTGTATATACTCTATCCTTAGTTAAATGTTACTACTGCAAATAATGAGAATCAAGTGTGTGTCAAAGCCTCCGCAGACTCAGCCCCAGATGCTTCACTACCATGAGGATGTCTCTTTAGCCTGCATTCCAGATGGAAACTTATACAGGATCAAGTCACAGCAGCCAACATATGGGTCATGTTGTTTCTGCTGTAAAACCTGCTGGTGTTGTTGCAATTATCATGTTGTTACAATTACCATGTGCTCTAGTTTAGATATGAGTTGTTCTCAAACAAGTTCTGCTGAGGCTTCAAAACCAGTGGCAGTTCTGGGAGGTACATGCCATTAAGATGAATTAATGTATTTCTTGCTCCTTCGGTCTGGATGAGCCACTATGAAAACTGGTTGCTATGAATTCAGCCTGGCACCTTGTATCTGGCACACACACTCTTCCACACAGTTTCCCCTTTATGATTTGCAATCATAAGCAGAGCCATGGTGAGGCCCTCACCAGAACCTGAGTCTATACACTTGGGCCTTCAGAACTATGAGTTTAAAAAAAGGCCTTTACTGTATAAAGTTCCTAGCCTTAGGTTTTTTGCTTCAACGGTACAAAATAGACTAACTTACCTTCTAAACCTGATAGAAATGACATGTTCTGTGTCAAATATACAAAAACTGTTATTAAATGAGTGTGTATGTGGATAAATGATGAAAATAAACCGAGAGGGCCATGAGATATAATATCATCTGAGTTGTCTGGAAAGGAGAAAAATAGTTAAAAATCACTGGGTAACTGAGGAGATGGACTGGATGTTAGGGATGTGGGAATGTGATGTGAGAGTTGGCTTGACATGATTCAATGCCTTTTGCCCAAGAATATGTAAATATTTCAGTCTATAAAATAGTCTGTTGGTGCATGAATAATGAGTCTTCTGTTTAACATGTCCTCAGTAAATATTTAATGAATTTCTGTTATCTTAATATCACTTTAAATAATATTTCATGGAAAATGAGTGCTGCCTCATTAAAATAAGGAAGGAAACTAGAATGGAGGGCTCTCTATTAAAGATTGTAACAGGATTTTGATTAGCAAATGGATGATTTAAAAACTCCATGTTATTAAAGCAAGGTCACAGCACTACAAATTGACTTGCTTCATTTATTTTGAAGAATAAATTTTAGCTTTCATTATTTGTGACACTTTAAAGTATGACCAACAAATTTATTGCCTCGTTTGGAACATTTAATCAAATCTATGCTTTGAGATACTTTGCTGTTATTAATGGATACAGATAAGTCAGAAATGATGTTTGTTGGAACTGGGACATTTGGGATGCTTAGATGCTTCTTTTCTGTGTCCATCACTCCAAGTGTTGTGTGTATGTGAGCACTGTGCTGCAGTACCACTGTGTGGGTGTGAGTACTGTGCTGCAGTACCACTGTGTGGATGTGAGTACTGTGCTGCAGTACCACTGTGTGGATGTGAGTTCTGTGCTGCAGTACCACTGTGTGGATGTGAGT
>CABHPQ010170261.1:11715-46159 GCA_902168405.1 Peromyscus aztecus
GTGTGGATGTGAGTTCTGTGCTGCAGTACCACTGTGTGGATGTGAGTACTGTGCTGCAGTACCACTGTGTGGATGTGAGCACTGTGCTGCAGTACCACTGTGTAGATGGAGTACTGTGCTGCAGTACCATTGCTGCAGAACCACAGACTTTCAGCAGTGGCATTTTTCCTTTGTGGTAACATGGGCAATTACTGTTTCAACGTGTCCCCCCCAACACACACACCCCAAATGTCAATTTTTTTGGTTTCCAGGTATTTTCCAATAGCATGAATTTAGTTGGTTTTTTTTTTTTTACAGTGGTGGTTTAGACATAACCTTTGTCTACATCTTTTGAAAGACTCAGTTTTCATTATTTAGATCAGAAGAGCGTGAAAAGTGTGTAAGAAATAGCTGTGCCTCATCCACCATTGTGTAAGGTACAAGGAACAAACACTGACAGAAAGGAGGCCAGTGAATGCATCTCAGTCCTTATTTCCACCATTTCCCCCTAAGTTTCATATTGACCTGCACACCAACAAATTTTTAAAAAAGACAATATGGGCTCACTAAATCAACTAATTACAAGAATAAAACAGTACAAACTGTTTTTATTACCATAGAAAATCAGTCGATAGTCTTTGGCTTTAAAAAGGCTTCTTGTAACTATTTGAGTCTGGAGCAGTCATTCAATGCCATATCGACCACAGCAGATAAAACCCATTCGTCCTGCTTGTTTATGGGGTTGGAACTCAAACCTGGTGTCTTGTGCCTATGGGGCAAGCATCCCCATTCACCCTCACCCACCTTTTCTAAAATCAGTTCTTGAGAAAACTAGTGCACCCGACAAAACATTTCAAAATCAGTTGTACTTATTCTCATTAATATAAATATTAAAAAAACATATAATGTTGTTCAGTAAAACAGGAGGCACTTGAGAAAATGAACATTTGCTTAGAGATCATCATACAAGAGAGCAAGCATGAAAACATCGACAGTTCAAAGACGTTCATTCAAGATAGATTTTATGGAGGAAAAAAAAAACCCACGAAACTATAATAGAGAATTAGCCTTCTTAAACTCCCAGGCCTTTTACATGACCTGACCACCAGTCAGGTGCCTAAGGTCACCACCTCGCTCAAGGGTGCTTTGGGAGAATTAGAAAGGGGTTAGGCAGCTAAGAAAGCAGAGGTGTGTTCAAGAGAGCTGCTTCTTCTCCCAAGGGACAGGGCAGCAAACAATGTCAGGAAGGAAGAGCCACCCAGAGGCAAATAGACGGGATGGTAAGGGAAATGAGAAGACTCAGTGGCCTTATAAAATACCCAACACAAGCCCCTGGTGAACCCCACATCCAGGGAACTTCTGGAAGGAATTCCCCAAGAAGGAGAGAACTATGATAGACATGTTCTGCCTCCAGTTGGATTGTGTCCCAGCTGCAAAGGCAGTCATGAGTGGGTAACATGTCCCCTGAGCTTCAAGGGCACTAGGCCATCTCCGTCATCTAAGCACTGACAAGTCTTTGGTCCTCGCTCCAAGTTCCTGAAATACTAGTCCAATTTGAAGAGCCTCAGGTATAATGGCACACTCTGAACTTCTGGAGAATGGCTTGCTTTGACCTTATACAGTCAGAGGGAGATTTCACCCATGATTTGTCCAATAGAGTACCTGGGCTGACATTTACACTGCTACCCCTGATCTAAGAGATACTGCTGTTGACCCTGAGGTTTTTACACAGCCTTTTGCCTATTAACAGGGAAACTTCCTTTCTAACACCCATCCCTCATAGTGTCCACAACTCCTGCCCTTCTAATAGGCAGAGATAACCTATCTCTATTTCAACTAAAATTGGCCCTGCCTCCAGGAGAGACTCTAGGTCTGTCTCTGGTGGAAACCAATAGGTACCCCTCAATCTGGAAAGATGAGGAGACTATAGGTCAAGCCACAACCTCTTTACCAGTTCTGGTACATCAAAAAGGTCCCATCAATTTTTTCTACCAGAAACAATACCCACTTCATACTGGAAACCATAGAGGGGCTCAAGACCAATATTCTGGACATTGTAAGACAGGGACATCTGAGAGAATGTTCTAGTCCCTATAACTCACCCATTTGGGGAGTTCAAAAGAGACTTAACAAATGAAGGTTGGTACAGTACCTCTAAACAACTAGCGTGGTTATTGTCGCTCTTCACCTTGTGGTTCCCAATCTGTAGACCCTTTTGACCCAGATCAGCATTATTCCTTCTTGGATTTGAAGGATTCCTTATCTTGTATCTTTCTGCCCTGGATAGTCAGTTTTTGGTTGAAGCCTCTGGCTCACCCCTGCATGGTCCAGGTAGCCCTGACCCCCTACTCCCTCCAAATCCCATCAGCTCAGAGAGTCTTCGAACAAAGGAAAGGCACCAAAAAGCCCAGTTCTGTATTCTTGGCAACTATTACAACTTCCTCCCCTGATGGTGCCAGTTGCCCAAGTCCCCGCCTATGTGCTCAGCTTTTGACCACACTTGGGCACAAACCCTCCCTATAATCTCTAAAACTTTCCTACCCTGGCTCTGGTGTGTGACTTCTCTGACCTCAATCTCTGGGACCAGAGACCTCGCCCAGGAGTTGCTTTGCTCAAGATAACGGTTGTTATATTTTTTCGACTCAGCTTGGTCTAGCTCACTGCATCCGTGGAGAAGCTTATTATAGGGGTGGGGGTGGGGACCTATTAGTCATCCCTTTGTTGTCTTTGAGGATCTGACTCATAAGGCTTCATAATTCACTTGGACTGTCCTAATCTAAGGATTTAAAGATAGCCCCCATTTATTTTGGCATGACCTGGTAAACCAAATCTCCATACAAGCTGTTGATGACCTGGATAGATAAACTGTTCTTCTGTGGGCCATCTGAATGAGTCTCTTGGAAAACTATAGGCAAATTTCAAAAGGTCTTATTAATAAAAACAAACCTGGAGCCAGGTATTGAGGTGAACATTGGGAGATCAGAAAAGCAGAACAAGCCACAGCTTCCTCACCTCGACAGTTCCTCAGCTGATCCTGTTTCCTCAGACTGGATACCTCTCTGTTCTCATCTGAATGGGTCTCAGCTGAACTGTGCTGCTCAAAACCTAAAAGCTTAACCAGCCAAAAGATTCTAGTTCCTGGTCCTCACGCCTTATATACCTTTCTGCTTTCTGTCATCACTCTCTGGGATTAAAGGCTCACTTTCTGGAATTAAAGGCATGAGTCACCATGCTTGGCTGTATCCTTGAACTCACAGAGATCCAGGTGGATCTCTGCCTCTGGAATGCTAGGATTAAAGGCATGTGCTACCACTGCCTATCCTCTATGTTTAATATTGTGGCTGTTCTGTTCTCTGACCCCAGATAAGTTTATTAGCGTGTCCAATATTTCAGGGAACACAATACCACCACAGAAAACTGAATCTTCCTTCAACTTTCTAGCCATAAGAAGATACGGTCTTTCAAGAGAAGGTCCATTTTGCCCATCATGAGTCACATATTTAGGGATGACACATGAAGGAGAAGGTGCAGCCTAAGCTCTGAACAAATTCAGCCTATTCTGACCTATCCCCTTCTTCAGAGTGTCAAGCAATCAGGGCTCCAAGTGGCTTCATACCGTAACATGAGGATTCTGGATTACTTTCAGGATAAGACACAGGGTTAGATATCATATGGTATACTAGATAATGCAGTATGGTCCACACCACCCCCCACTAACATCATATAATTACGTTACCCCTTCAACCTCTTCTCATGTTAAACAGAGTGCAGGGATCCTTCTGAAAGGAAATAATGGGAAATATCATCTGGGACCATACTGTAGTTTGCTCTGGCTTATTACTAAAGCACTGTGGTGAAGCTAACCGAAGTGGTAACACATTTCATTAGAAGTGTCACATACACTTTATCTCTCATAGAGACATCTGTAGATCTTCTAACTCACAATTGCTTGGCCTTGGACATACTGCTTGCTGATCAGTGAGGTGTATATGCGGTCTTAAATTTACCTTGCTGCACTTTCATAAACACCTCATTCCAGGTGGAGATGGATGTTCAAAACCTATACAAAAGGCCACCAGGATACATGCCCTCACACCAGCCACTAGGTCAAGGCTATGGGGACAGATTAGTCTACCTCTCTCCTGGACCTGGATCATGCATTTGTTGGGCCCTCCTTATCATCATCCCGTTACTATCTTTAGTATTCCTCTTCTTAATTGCCTTGCTACATTTTTGATTCTCATTGTATCAAAGCTATTAAACTTTGGTCTTGCAAATGGAACTCTAGATGACCTTGTTTGCAGGAATTCTATCGTGGTCCTGTGGACCAAGCCCAGGAGCCTGTCTAGGATCAACGCCTCCTAAGCACTCTCAGCTTGAAGCAGCTAGAGCAGTCACTGCCCCTCTACTCCTGACAGCAATAAGTGTCATCTCTGAGACAGGGGACTGAGAGAGAATTTTAAGGGTATAGACACATAGGAAGAACAGGCACGTGCATCTTAAGACCACCACTTCTTTTCCCAGGGGATGTGACAGAAAAATGTGGCAGTAAGGAAAGGCCAACCGGGGCAAATAATTGGGTAGATGATAAGGAAATGGGAGATCTATGAACTCTTAAATGCCCAACCCAGATCCCCCCTTGATGGACTCCCAAATCTGGGTGCCCTCTCATCCTGACAGGAACTGTCATCCTGTTTCAATAAGACAGTTATTTTTGCATCTCTGCATTTCAGGGTTTTTTTTTTTTTTTTTTTTTTTTTGTCTCTCCTGGACAGCCAATACTTTTCCTGTCTCAAAGAATGAACTTGGTTATCAGCTGAACTCTCATAATAGAACAGTGTATTATTCCCATCTCCATGACAAGTGAGAGGCACGCTGGCGCTTGAAGGGGGTACCGATTCTCAGAAAGATGGCCTTCAGAGCATGCATTTCACTGTCGTGGTCATCCCGCTTTGCTGCTTTTTCACAGTAACTCAGATCAGTCTGGGCTGGCTAAAATTGATGTGGTTAGGTACGCCATAGCTATTTCTTAGGTACTTTTCAGAAGCACTTACACTCTAAACAAGGGAAATTGAATCTTTCAAAAGATGAGAGCCAAGGTTTCCTCTAAATCAACACTTTATCCTGTTTCTTAAAGTAAATCTTTGCTAATAACAAGCACCATTTCCAGCACGAATTAAGTTACCGTTCTCCACATTGCCTACTAGAGAGTGTGGGTTCCTGGCAATGCTATATTAACCTTAGCATTCTGACAAAAAAAAATCATTTTTGACTATTCTCTTAAGGCTCACAAAAGTAATGTTGTATCATATTATATTGTATTGTATCAGGGCTTCAAGAGAAATACAAGTGTTCCGTTATATAATCATTGGACACATGTATGGTATTTACAAGAAAACCTGTGATTTTTGTAAATAAAACAGCCTAGAAATAAAAACTCTTATTTCCCCAAAAGTAAGATACTTGTTAATACTTTGAAATTAATAAGCTTATTCCATTTTTCTAGCAAGGACGCCAGTACACCAGCAGTTTCTCAGAGTTGTATATGATAAAGGAAGGCTTTAAAATGCTGTGTGTGAAGCTTCTACCACATGAGAGAGGTGACGTGGCTATGCTCTTATCAGGCAGTAGTGAAATGGTTTTTTGCAAACACTGAATTTCCACCACAGAGACCATGGAAAAAGATATCCAAAGTACATGACTTCACTGTGTATAAACGAAGCAAGTCCTGAAACAACAAAAAATGAGTTCAAGTTTCTTTGTACAGAAAATGCCATAGCTTGATTAAAAAGGAGTCAATATTACTTATAGTCTCAAATTTATTACATCTTTGTGGAGACATATAGATCCTTAACAGTGAGGTTAGTGGGTATATGAAGACATCAGTACCAATAGCAAGACATATGTCCTTGAAATGTCCTTGAAGATGTCCTAAATCCTATGAAGGCAGTTACCATGACAGTGCCTATTCGTAAGAATAATGACAAAATCAACTTAATTTAATGTTTGATGGTTATTATTATTCACAGCATACCCAGATTTGTTATAAAATTCACATAGTGATTTCTTGTATACTCTCTTTTAGCTATAATATGAAATAAAAATGTCAAAGAACAAATGTAGGTTGGAGAAATTAACTCAGCTATTCAGGAAGGTAGACTTTGAACTTTATTATTATAATAAACACAATAGGGTAATACTGTGCTTTGTCAAAAGATTTATTCTCAACAAATTAATGTAAATTGATTTCTTTCTATGCCCCATCTCCTATTAATAAATGTATTCCCTTTACAGACTTAAACACATTTTTATTTCCTATTTAAGTATGTCTGAATGTATGTCTGTGCACCGCATTTATGCCTGGTACCTGTGGAGGCAAGAAGAAGGCATTGGATTCTCTGGAACTGAAGTTACAGGAGGTTGAGAGCTGCCAAGTGGGTACTAGAAACTAAACACGAGTCCTCTGAAAGATGATCCAGTGTTCTCAACTTCTGGTCTATCTCTCCAGCCCCAGTTTACAAAGCTTCTTAGTTTAAAAACATGTTAGACTATTGACGTTTTCTGGCTTTGCTTTGTTTTTGAGACAAAGTCTTGGAGATTCAGAAAAATATTTATTCAGCACCAAGTGATCAAAGCCCACTTAGAAAACGCCTTCTCTGTGGCCTCCTTACCATCCACTCAGTATTACCTTTATTTTGAAAATAATATTTTCATTTACTCTTTGAAATTTTCATAAATGTATACAATGTATCTTGATCATATCCACCCACACTCACCCCTCCAACTTCTCCGAGGATCCCCAAAGACATCTCTTTTTGTGCTTCATGTCTTTCTTTATTTGTTGTTTGTTTAGATACACTGAGTACAGCTAGTGTTGCCCACATGACCATGGAGACGTAGCTATCCACTGGGACATAGACAGCCTACCAGTAGATACTTTCCCAAAGAATGTAACTCTTTGTCCCACAGAAGCCATCAACTCCCAATAGCTCCCCTACTCGTGCTGGCACCTCAGCTGGTAGCCTCTTTCCCCATCCCTGCTGCCATTCTTAACTGCCTTGGTTTTTGTGGACATCTCATGCAGGTGACCACGCTTACTGTGTGTTAATGTATGTCCATAGCAATGTCATATCCAGAAAACAGTTTTTGCAGCCCTCCTCCTCATTCTGCAGGCTTTATATTCTTTCTGACCTCTCTTCTGCGATGTTCCCTGAGCCTTGGGAGGGAGGAGGTTAATGCAGATTGTCCTCTATGGCTGAGCATTCACAGTTTCTTAGTCTCACTACTCTGAATACTCAGGAGGTGTGCATGGCTGTAATTTAAAAATAATGATCTATGCAATAAAAGTGCTAGTTCATGGTTTAGTGGGAAGAGGGTGGCTTTTCCCTCCTTCCTCAAAAGTTTATCTCTGCAAATGGTCCAGTCTCCTTGTGTGTTTCATGGTGGCGCTATCTCCTATTTGCCAACTTGGTGCCTGTCTCATAGCTTGAACATTTTTTTGGGGGGGGTATACCTTTTAACAACCCAATAACAACACTTAAATTTACAGAAAGACATGAGTTTCAGATCTTTACATATAACTTGCAAGTTTATACACACACACACACACACACACACACACACACACACACACACACACACGGTTAAAAGACGTTTTAAGTTACTGTTTCACAGAGGAAATATGGGCCCGGACAGATCAAGAAGCCTGGAATCATGCAAGCCAGAAGTGATGCTTTCTTATCTTGAACCAAACTCTTGGTATGTCCTTCATCAGCCTTCATCAGCATTACTATTTTGCTCCTTGGAGAATGGGTACATCGTTTCATTCCTACAAAACATTCTCCTCTGAGCATCAGCTAGTGACTGATGTAGATAGCTTCATCAGTGATAGGAAGTGAGAACAGTAGAGACTTTCAAAGCAGAACTATTACTGAAGTTGGAACCCTGGTGGCTTATATAGCCATGGCTCCAGGCACACACTATTGACAAGAAAACTGAAGAACAGTGTAGCATGAATCTTAAAAGGTTCTTATTAACAAAATCAAACCCAGCCAGTTATTGGGGTGAACACTGGATGGTCAGAGAGATAGAATAAGCCACAGCTGTCTCACCTCGCTGGATCCTCAGCTGGTCTTGCTTCCTCAGACTGGAAGCCTCTATGTCCTCATATCCGAATGACTCTCAGCTGAACTGCTGCTAGAAGCCTGAATGATTAACCAGCCCAAATGCTTCTCCAGGCCAAACGCTTCTAGTTTCTGGTCCTCACGCCTTATATACCTTTCTGCTTTCTACCACCACTCCCTGGGATTAAAGTCTCACTTTCTGGGATTAAAGGCATTGTCACCATGCCTGGCCATTTCCAATGTGGCCTTGAACTCACAGAGATCCAGAGGGATTTCTATCTCTGGAATGCTAGGATTAAAGGCGTGTGCTACCACTGCCTAACCTCTGTTTAATATTGTGACTGTTCCGTCTCTGACCCCAGATAAGTTTATTAAGGTACACAATATTTTGGGGAACACAATACCACCACAGAACAGATTTGTGTCCAAGAAAATACACATTACAGTTTGACTCTTAGCTTGGCATTGACAGAGGGGTTGGAAGCTGAATGTCTAATACCAGTTTCATAGAAGAGAACATTCTAGGTATTTGGGGACTGTCTTGGTTAGGGTTTCTATTGCTATAGTGAAACACCATAGCCAAAAGCAACCTGGGGAGGAAACTATTTTAACTTATAGTCGTAGGAAGTCAGGGCAGGAACTCAAACACGGCAGGAGCCGATGCAGAGGCCATGGAAAGAAGGATGATGCTTAATGGCTTCCTCATCATAGCTTGTTCAGCCTGCTTTCTTGTAGAACTCAGGACCACCATTCCAGGGGTGGCACCCCTTACAGTAAGCTGGGCCCCCTCACCTTAACCACTAATGAAGATGCACCACAGTCTGGTGGGAGCATTTCCTCAGCTGAGGTTCTCTCTTCACAAATGACTGTAGCCTGCATCAACAAGACATAAAACTGGCCGGCACAGGAGACATCTTGTTTATTCTAAACATTTCAGCTTCCAAAAGTACGGCAGTAGATGATTACTTCTGTGGTTTACTTATAAGTTAGTCAATAAACCACTCTACCTAAGCAGTCTTTGGCGTTCATATATTTGCTTAGCACATGGATGTAGCACCTACTTTTGGTACAAGTACAAATAGGGCTAGTCTAGACTAACTTCATAATTTATAAATGGATGAGGCTGGGGGGGGGGATAGTTTAAGCACAGTTACACAGAAGCTAGATTTACCTAGGCAAAATTAAAGAAATCTCAGTTTCAAAATTCAAGTTTTTATTTACCCCTTCCTTTTTTCACCTGAGACGTAAGGGGGCAACCTCTATAACTAAGCGAAAGGTTCCACACAAGCAGCAGAAGCTGATTCCTGTGTAAATTAAAGTTTAAATTAAAATTAAACTGCATTTAAATTAAATTAAAATTCCTGTATACATTAAAATTTAAAGTTCAATCTTGACCTATTTCCTTTATCCCTAAGGCTAACGTTCAGTGCTAGTTAATTCTCTTTTGCCTCTATACATCTATTCATTTCATTGGTGCATTACACACACACACACACACACACACACACACACACACACACAGATGGTGTAGGCACACACACATACACACACATGAAGATAATGTGCACATACACACAAGGATGATTTACACGTATACATGTGTACACGTGTTTTTCCTCCCCTCTGCAGGGGAGCAGAACAGTGTGCATTGTCTCATTTTCTGATACAAAGTTGGACTGTATAAAAGGAAAGGCAACATTTGAAGACTGCAGTTTTATCACAGAAGACTTCTTGTTAGAGCCTAAGCACTCCCTTCTGCACTGTTGAGTGAGGCTGTGTGCTTGGCATATTTTTATCTTGTACAATTGTCTGATGTACTTCTGAACAGTGATTACATCCTGATCATGCGGCAAATCAGCATATTTGCTGTGTTTCTTAACATGTTGTCAGGCTGCTCTGTGAGTTCCTTTGAGTTATATGATCTGGAGCATTTAGTAGAGCATAGTGGCTAAGGGTGTGGCTTTTTTACACCCTCTCTAGCACATCTTCTTCTGCATACCTGATTAAGATGGGGACAGTGATATGAACTAGCAGAGGTGATTATACTTTTCAATAAAATCATACCCACAGGCTCATAGCATAATACCTATTACCCATGCCAGTCTTTTGGAATTATTACTGTGCAAGTTTTCAATTTTACATGAGAGAAAATCGAAAATGAGGCTTTTTCTATGCACATGACTGGAAATTCTAGGAACAGGAACTGTTTTTCTGGTTTCCATAGATCACTGGATTATTTTGTCTTTTTATTGTTTCATCCTGCTCTGCTCAGGGGTTCAGAGCAAGCTGAAGGGGTGCCAGCTGCTCTCCACCTCCTCTTCTGTGTGACTGATTGTTCAAGGAAAGGAGAGGCATCAATTCTGATGGCCATTTTAGCATTATTCATCTCTTCTTGCACTTCCTGAACTGAGTTAGTGACTATGAGTGGGATGCTGCTACAGACTCTGACAATGTAAGATAATTTCTGTGTCACACCATGACGAATGGAACTAAGTAGTCACACATCATTGAATGAATGTGATGAGCTGTGGGTTTCTCCATTTAAAATGGGATGATGTGTACTGCCCTGGTTTCCATTCTATCTCTGGGATAAAACACTTTGACCAAAAGCAACACAGAGGAGACGATGGCTTATTTCGTCATATGCTTCCAGCTCACAGTCCAGCAGTAAAGGAAGTCATGGCAGGAAATAAAGTTAGGGACTGCTTGCAATTCCATGCAGCATGACCTCTGACCAGAGAATTCATAGCCAAGGAAGCACAGAGAATGCCACTTCCAGGCTTACTCACTAGCTAGCTCATGCTTAGATTATTTCTTACATAGCTGTAATTGGATGTTTCTCTTCTGCTCACAGTTCCTGAATAACCACTTGGGGGCTTAATATTACTTATAAATGACTGGCTGGTAGTTCAGGCTTATTACTAACAAGCTCTTACACTTAAATTAACCTATAATTCTTATCTATGTTTAGCCATGTGGCTTGGAGCCTTTTCTCAATATAGCATTCTCATCTTGCTTTCTCTGAGTCTGGCTGGCAACTCCTGTCTCTGATCTTCCTCATCCCAGAATTCCTAGTTTGGTCGCCCCACCTATACTTCCTGTCTGGCTACTAACCAATCAGCATTTTATTAAACCAATTCCAGTGACAAATCTTTACAGTGTCCAAGAGGATTATTCCACAGCACATAGCCTAGGATTAGTATTACACACAATTGGCTGGGTCCCCCATATGAATGACCAATCAAGACATTGCCCCACAGATGCCCCCATTGGCTAATCTGACTGAAAGAATTCCTCAGTTGAGGTTTGTTCTTCCCACGTCCAGCTGACAATAAAAGTTAACCAGCAAATTCACTATTCAAAATAAAAACCAAGTCAATGCTAACACTTCTTGGAAAATCCAAAAAGACACTGTATATACGTGCAGTATGCTCATTGTTCATGTAAGGGAAGATTTTTGTTATAGCTTAAATGCATCAGTGAGGCACTTTACAAGGAATACTCACAGCTAAACTATCTGACTTTGTCATTAACCAACTAGGAGTTTTAGAAAGCCACAAAATGTCCCCAAACCTTTATTTCCTTACCTCTGTAATTTAAATTCTGAGTTAAATGCTTGCTATAGTTTCCTTCCATTCTAAAATATTCTTGGGGCTTTGCTATGGAGCCCAGTGATAGAGCACTTACAGCACATACATATGGCCCTAAACTCAACTCCCAGGGCTGAAAAATCTAAACAACACAAAGCAAAGTAAACAAAAAGATACGTGGTGAACAGTGAGCTAGAAGAAACTACTAACGTTTTTGCTAGATCTTCCAATTCAATGTGTTACAAACATTTCTTGAGTTTGACCCTAAAGTTACAATGAGGGAAATAAACAAAGTACCCTGTAATAAACATGAAGAAAGATATTCCAGGAGGAGGGGATGTGCCACATGCAAAGGCAGAGACACAAAACTTCCGGAAACACTCCGAGGACAACACAGGATTCGATTTTGCTGAGTATCACAGGAACCACCATGCACAGCAGGAGCTGACTTCTGGCAGACAACCAGGGTTAGACACAAATTCCAGGGCTTTGCTATAAAGGGACAGGAAACACCCTAACAGTGTTCTGGCCACTAGGCGACTTTACTGCTTTCCCCCCCGAGGCTCTGTAATTGTAGGTGGTCTTTAATTTTCCAAGATGTGTGCTTGAACCTCATCAGTTGTTGGGGATGCCTACATTTTAAAACAAACAGCGGTGACTAAAGTACATTCATCTTCATTACACCCTTTGCTAGACCAAGGCACGAAAGTCACAGCTAATCCATTTTATCTGAAGGAGACACTCAGTTCTGAGCCAGTCTGATGGTTATGAAGCTCAGGATCACGATAATCCATGATTCCGCTTGTCCTTATTTCCTTGCATTCCTCAGACTCCCACCATGAGGCATCAGTAGGCTCCTTCTTATCTCCAGCTCCATCAATGGCTGTGCTATTCCCTTCCAATGTGTCTGCGTAGATAAGTAATTAACTTCTAAGCATGATATAATAGTTGCAGACTAGATTGGGGTGTTTTCAAAGGGATGATATTAATGAAGGAAGCTGTGGACAAGAATTCTTGGAAAGAAACTATGTGGGCAAACCCTGTGTCTGCAAACTCTGATTGACTTCAGTGATGTGGACAGGATGGAATGTTGCAGGTTGTAATTAGGTTGCAGCCTAATTACAATTTATCTTGGGCTATCTTTAGTCCTCTAAGTGGCTATTCCACCCCATGTCAGCCCTAACATTCTGTCAGTAAAAGATAAAGCCTGACCTAATATCTTAACAGATAAAATAATCTTTTTGGAATGTATTAACTTAACATTACCCTAGTTTTCCACCAATTAAAGGCTAACAGTATTATTAGATGGTATCTGGGACCTGTAGTCTGGATTTCTCTGCTTGGCTGTAACCTGTCCCTTTGGTGTTTCCATCAATGGGTTTTAAAACACTTATTCTGTTACTATTTAAAAAAAAAAAACATGAAACTACTTACATATTGGAACATGTGACCTGGGGTAAACCTAAATCTGCATTCCTGGGCCATGGTCACTGATGTTTGGCTCCAGAATAAACTATACTTTATTTCCTTTGAGGTGAAATCTGTGTTTTTGCATCAACAAAGCTCCGTACTATCATAAGTCATTTAAAACAGATTATACAGTTTCCAAATTAAATACAGTTAATACATACCACAGTCAGACTTCAAGTCAAACTCTTTGACCTAACACTATCACTCACTCAGTCATCTTTTACTTCTAACATGATTGAAGGCCACTTCCTTCCTGTCACCCACCGTTTTATAATAGAGCTCAATAAAATGTCACCTGAAAATGAAGTTTATGGCAGAATGCTAATTATGTGAGCAGTAAGTAGAGGTATTCATAAAACTTGTCACTTTTCCTTCCCCCAGTTCCTATGAGTCATTGCTATTCTTGTGAATAAGATGCCCCCAGGTGAAAAGCAAACCCTGACTAACACACCAGCAGCACATATAAGCCAGCCATGAGCAATTGTGACAATCAGTTCTTGTCTGTCAAGTAGTGCTTCTGAATTAGAGATACAGAACCCAACCAACCGCTGTTGGGTAGTGAGGAGTCCAGATGCCTCACTTTCCCCCTCAAATTTGCAACTATGCATTTCCACTCTTAATCGATGAAAGCCAATTTGTATCAGTAACTTGAATCCTATTTGGGGCACACGTTTCTAACTGGGTAGCTGACAAGATTAGCCCCTTATGACTCAAACCTCACATTACTTGCTTTAATTAAGGAGGTTGAAGGACTGGCACAATCCAATGCACATTGTCCTTTCCTTAAATCAGCACTTCTGATAGGCTTGCAAAAGCTATCCATTATAGTATGATAAACAAAAAGAATGGATTCTAGCCTGCAACTTTTCTGCAATAATTGCACCCACTGCTCAGGGGACTAGAGAATCAGAAAAGGGGAGGACTCTCATGTCAATGTAGACACAAAGGGTGACTGAAAACAAAACAGGAAAGTTGAATGTGCATGGTGGAGACTCGTGACCAAAGAGTCAGTATAACTGTGAGTGATGGGAGACTGCTCCATAGTGTAGAGTCTTTACATCATAAATTGGTCCTAAAATAAGTGTTTAAAAATATTTTAATACTTAAGATTTGTGTCTTGATTAGTAGCAAAATAAACCATTATGATAGACGACTTATCAGTTGGGAAAATAAAAACAATAAAGTCAGAGTACATTCAACTTTATACTTCCAAAATAGACATCAAATGCTGGGCTGGGTGATGGCTCAGAGGTCTAGAGGATTGGGTGGCCTCATCTGTCATCTATGTGGACACACACACACACATACACACACACACACACACACAATTTCCTTTAAAGTTCTAGGGAAAATGTCCCCAGGAAATCAGAACAGTTAATTTTTTAATTCTATTTTCACATTGCAATTGTTTTCACATAATGTTATTGCACAGTAAATTCTTATATGTTCAGCATTAATAGTTACTGCCTGAGTAGCCCATGTATGTTGAAATGCAACTGGAATAGCTCCCTGGAAGTATAGCTCCCTAGTTTGGCTATCTTTCAGAACTCTTGTCTGTAGCAGCAAAAGTTATTCGTAATTAAGTCAGTGAGTTAGGCAAAACCAAATTCTAATTGAAACTGCTAAAAAGCAAAGTGTAACATAATCTTCCAGTATATTTCAAAGCTTTCGCTCAAGAGTAACAAAAATGAAGATGTGCACAGCTGGTCTCATTCATTCTTTAGAAAATCACCTTTGATTTGGGACACTTTTAGGTCAACTGCAGAGACACAAGTGTAGAGTGATTTTTTTTTTTATACTCACAAGGGCAAGCATTTCATACTGAAAAACGGGTGGCTACTCATGTTTAGTACTGTAGGGAAGAAATGGAGGCCAGACTACTTGGCATACTGTACTTCTAAATACCTCAAAGCTCTCTCTCTCTCTCTTTGGACCAAAGAGTTAAGAAGCCAAGGCACACTGTAGCTCGAATTTATGATCCTATCCAGTACTTGCTCCTCCACGGTCTTTGTCACAGAAGACATGTTGAACTAAATAAGGTGGTGTAGAATTTTCTGCCACTCCATGAAAGGACATAAAAGTCAGATACTTTTTCTTTGTTTGTAGGCTTTCTCTGAAGGTACTCTCCCTGAACCTTCCCACATCACCCTGTTCATGATTAGCATCTTTCTTACTTCTACTTAAAGACACACATTTCTTCTCTCCATTTTAAAAAAAGACCTTCCCTTCCATTTAAGGCTGCTTCATGCTGTCTGTCTCTGATACAATACACAAGCCTTTTGAATGCTCTCCTGCCTCAAGGCCCAGTCATGGCATCCATTATTTGGAGGTCCTCTCTCCTAATAAAACTATTTCCTGGGGTTGATTTTATGGAAGCTCCTTTTCAGAAACAACTTCAGCCACCTTTTCTCTACCTAACATTTTTCACCTCTCATCCTAACTAACAAGAAATACAAAATCTTTCTGTTAGTTGTACATTTTCCCTTCTGATTCTGAGTGTTTGGAAAGAATCATCTAAAAAAAAATTGTTAATTTTGAGCTTGAAGTTGATAAGCCAGTCTAATCACTCTCTTGGAAATAGCTGGTTAAATTGCATCTCAGGAGGCTTCAGAAGTAATTTCCCTTCATCAAGGTGCTGGGATCACTTGTAATCTGGTTAATTTCAAATTTGAAGATAGTCATTAAAATGTGCTTACTTTTCAAGTTTAACTTGACCTTTCTAGTTATAAACAAGAGGAACTAGTTTTTAAAGGTACTGAATAAAGAAGTCCTAATGAAGGCATTTTCTAGAGTCAAAATGTGAGAAAAATCACGGACACTACTGTGGAGTCGCAATTACAAGATAGCACTTGAGACTCTGTTCTTCCTGGTCAAGTTGCTACTTAAATCTATCCCACTAGGACATATCTCTGGCTAAGATTTTCCGTTTTGCTTTTACTTTTTCTGTGTGCTAGTTTTGTACCTTATAACCTGTACAACCTGCTGAAGATGCATGAAATACAGAGTTTAGTAGAAGTAGACACAAGTCCGGTGGTCTTATAGAATATAGCAACCATCTCTAGCACCTTCCACGTGTTTTACGACACTTCTTTGTAATCTCCTTCTTCCTTGCCCTCCTTACTCCTTCCTTACGTCTCCGTCTCCATGCAACCATTACTCTACTTAAATTATATCTGCACTTAATTTATATTCGGTCACTAAATCAAACCTGTGGTGGTTAAATTGATGAGTAGACGTCTGTGCTGTCAGTGCTGTGAATCTGTTTCTGGAAGCACCTTGAAGTGCTGATAAATACAGGTTTCTGCTTATTAAGCAAAGGTGTTTGTGATAGGCTATTCAATTTAGGGTTTTAAGTCCATGGACAACTCCTAGTTGTTAGGGAATCTGTAATTCTGGGAGTAAAGTGACATGACTGGTTTCATGTTCAAACCCTGCTTTTTGGATAGCTCGGGTCAATCATTTTCTACGTGGCTTTGAGTAAGTTCATCGATCTGTGTTTCAACGTTCTCAACACAATGAGGATAATGATAGTCCCTAACATAGGGCTCACACAAGAAAGGAATCAGATAATAAGTCTAAAATGATTAGCATGCTCTACGGCACAAAGTTAGTACTAAATACATGTTAGTTACTGATAATTGGTGTCATTACTGTTATTGTTATTTCTAGGAAGAGAACAAAGAAGAGGAATGTTATATAAAGCCACAGTATGACTGGCAGGTGTCCAACCTGACATCTGGGTTGGGAATCTTTCCATGTTCTCTTTCTACTACTGTGCATCTAAATTTCAAACCCTTTAATAAGGTATTTATCTTTACCTTTGATGAGGCAAAACAATCCCCCCCCCCCCCCCGCTCAATATATGATTTAGCTACTTGATATGCTTGATTCTCAAACGTTAACTTCACATTCCGATGCCTTTTGGCCATATTCTTCTGTGTTGGAGTGCCCAACTCTGTCCATCCATATAGCTGACAAGCTGTTATTTATTACTCAAGGCACAGCTATCGGAGTTAGAGGTTGTTTAGATGTAGTTAACAGGGATCACCAGAAGCCAGAATTTATGCAGACCATGATTTAATGAAAGAACACACTGGTTAGCAAATAAAACCCAAGGACAAGATGCGTGGTTGGCTTCTGGAGGCTTGAGGCAGACGGAAGAGCAGCCTGGACTCACTCTTTTCTCTGTACTTCACCATCTGCTTTATTCATATCTGCATCTGAAATTGGATTCTGCTTTTCCATATATATGGTAGAAAATAGCTACTACAAGATATATGTTATTTCTGTTTAATTAATAACCAAGTTGCCTAGAATTTAAGTTCTAAGTTACATGTTTCCAAGAAGCATAGTCCAGTTATTTAGCCCTGAAGCTTATACCTGGGTAAGATCAACACTGAGAGAGAAGAATTCTCACTCCTGTGCTCCAGGACAGCTTAATGGAAGAAAGGCATGCTCGGACGATCAGAATGTCAGGTGGCATATCAATATTTTTCTTCCTTCACTTAAATATATTCATATTCATGCAAGGTAGGATTCACTACTGTTTTGGTCCTTTGAAGTTTCTCATGCCATGATAACTATGGAGCATATTTAGACATCCTCACAAGAGTGTGAATACCTCAAGGACAAGACAGCTGTTATTTAGCTCCATGTTTCTACCATTTGGTGATGGATCATCAAGGAGCTTCTCTAACAGGAAGGCAAAGGATAATCACTGGAATACAAGAGAATGTTTTATAAAAATAATCACCAGCGTTGAACTGTAGGAGAACAAAATCTTGTTTTTTGATATGGATAGAGACGTTTTAGGAAAGGAAGTGGCATTTGGCTTGCATCTTGAAGGATTATAGATTTTCCAGACAGAAAAGTTAGAGAAAGCCATTTCTAGCCTTGAGAAAAAGCATGACTGTCATGTAGCAGCTTTTTCCTCTGGGGATAACACGATGCTCCCTTGAGCTTTGGCCCTGATTGTCATGGCAACCAGAGCAAAACAATCAATGCTATCTAGGTCCGTGGTGACAGTGCTACAGACTGATCATTTGAGGGCGACTGAGAGTCTTTTCTTGTTGGGCTGGACCTTGCCATCATTTTCCTTTTGTATCTCCTTAGCTGCTGGCTCCTGAGATCAACTGACTTAGAAAGGACAGCAGTGGGCATGTGGAGGTGCTGACTTAGAAAGGACAGTGGTGGGCATGTGGAGGTGCTGCCCACCCTCTGCAACCTCTGACTGTCTTACAGATCTGGAAAACAGTAACAGTTTTAAAAGAAGATATTCCAAATGGGTAGACAAAGACATTCCCCCAAAGCCATAAAGTTAATTCCAGTACTGGGAGTAAGTTACTCTGATATGAGTTGTTAGTCAGGGAGGTAAAGGGTACTGGATATTACCATGGCTATTGCTTGTATGAAATGAAGTTCCCACAGAGGAAAAAGACAGAGACAGCGAGAGATAGGGGATGGGAGATATACCTATGCTAACGATTCTACAAGGCCTGTAGACTGAATTTCAGGATTATAGGCAGTTTAAATGTTGAAGACCAGAGCTAAATTATCGTGGGCTAGTTTTAGTCCATCCATTGCCCACACCTGTGTCTAAACTAACATTTTCGTGTCTATATACAAAGACTACCAGATTTCACTATGTCACCAAGAGCATCTGAAACCTGTCGCGAAGTTTTCCCTGCTCAGCTGTAATCTACCCACCTGTCGCCACCACCAATTACAATGTGTTTGGCAAATATGTTGATTTATGACTTTTTTTTCCTGGAACTGATAAAGTCTCATGTAACCACTTCCATGGCATAACATTTGGGGCATTTGGAGAAACTCGTTCTTGGGCAATAAGCACTCATATTTGGCTCCAGAACACACTATCTCTTATCCACTTTGATGAGCACAGTAGTTTCAGTGAAAATGGCCTCCATAGACTGATACGTTTGAATGCTCGGTCTTCAGTTTGTGGAACTGTTTGCAAAGGGTTAGAAGGCGTGGCCTTGTTGGAAGAGGTGTGTCACTGGGGGTGGACTTTGAGGTTGCAAAAGCCCACGTTTCCCCCATTAGCTCTTTTCTTCTTAGCCTCTTGCTCATGGGTCAGGATGTAAGCTCCCAGCTACTGCTCCAGCATCATGCCGGCCTGCCTGCTGCCATGTTCCCTGTGATGCTGGTCAAGGACTACCTCTCTGGAATGGCGAGCTCCAAATCAAATGCTTTATTTCATATGTCACTCTGGTCATGGTGTCTTGTCACAGCAATAGAAAACTAAAACAATGTGAGAATTGTGGTTTTTTGTTGTTGTTTATTTGTTTGTTTTTGGTTTTTCGAGACAGGGTTTCTCTGTGTAGCTTTGTGCCTTTCCTGGATCTCGCTCTGTAGACCAGGCTGGCCTCGAACTCACAAAGATCTGCCTGGCTCTGCGTCCCGAGTGCTGGGGTTAAAGGCGTGCGCCACCACCGCCTGGCCTGTGTTTTTTTTATAAGCAGCTGTGAACCAGAATCTACTGCTGAAGATACTACATACTCTGATTGCAGGTCATAGATAAATCAGCTTTGAATGAATTTAAAGAGGTTTTTTTTTTTTTTTTTAATCCCCTACTGGCTACCTTTTAAAATGTTGGGATGTGCTATGCAAACTGCTGGAAGAGAATTATTACTAGCCAACTGGCTCCGTATAGACCCTGTGGGACACACTATTGTTGGAAAAGACAATTTTTCAGTGTCATATAAAAGAAACATCTGAGCAAAATGACAGCAATTCGGCAAGGATTGCTTTTCTTTTTTAAATGTATTTGTCAACCCAGATTAGGGTGTCAAGCAACAACACACATGGCCTGGATGGCTTCTGCCTTTTCCTTTTTATCCCACTTCAAGGGGGGAAACTCTGCTATTCCCCATTGGCTGAGGTTCAGTCTCACACTCTACACACAATTAGCTAATTTAGAAGGCATCATGAAAAGGAAGAACAGAGGAGAATGAAGATTTAGCAATGCTTAGATGTTTAATCATTTTTAGGAATTGCAAGAAGCCAATTACACCTGGTCAAACAGGCTTATTTAGCAAATGACTAATAAGAAGAATTATAAGGGTGGGAGGTGGGGTCAGGGCAGGTAGCATGAAGAGAAGCAGACTCCTGGCCATTAGATCTTTCTTGAGAAAAATAAAAAGAGTAAATATCTCATACTATCGGAATTTCAAGTAAGATAAGCCGGGTAGTGTAATATTGGCACGGATCATCACATTTCTGATTATGTTTACAGCTTGCTGGGGAGTCCATTGGAACCAGGTGGGAAAGCAACTGCTGTTGTTTTGAAGCCATGTGAAGGATGAGTTACATAAAAAGAAGTTTCTTAGTTTGGACTTCTATGGCTGTGAAAAAATTCCATGGCCAAAAGTAACTTGGGGAGGAAGTAATTTATTTCAATTTTCAGCCTATAAATCCACCACTGAATACTTGCTCCGTGTAGCTTGCTTAGCCTGCTTTTTTATGCCGTCCAGAACCACTCACTCAGAGATGTTACTACCCACTGTGGGAGGCACCCACCCACATCTATCAAGAAAATGCACCACAGCCTTGCCAATCTCTTCAAGGAATTTTCTCAATTGAGAATCCCTCTTCCAAAATGACTCTAGCCTATGTCAAGTTGACATAAAAGATACCCAGGACAAGAAGTCTGAAATAAACTTGGAAACCATGAAGGACAAAGGATAAGAAAAAAGACTGGGTGGTGTGTTTATGAGAAAGAAATGAGATAGTATATAAGAGGAATCAGAATGATTTCAAGAAAATGAGACCCGTGGAAGCCATGAACTGTTCTGAAATCCAGATGCACACACTTGTCCAGGGCAAATGTAGAATACTTAACGTCATTCAAACTGACTTGCTAATGATTGTATTATTTGTGTGGATCATGGATCCCAGTTCAGAAGATAAATGGACTGCACCATGGTCTGAGCATGGATATCAATACAACGATAAAGTACTTTAAGAAATTTATTTTAAATACAAGGTAAAGTGTTTTCAGTAACAAAGCAAAACAAAAACAATTGGGCTGGAAAATCTTGACTAAGTAAAAAATGTCTTGAACTTGGAGGAGGGATGATAGGAAAAACAGGCGTCGAGTGGGAGTCTGAAGGCAGCAGACTAGACACTGGAGAGTGACTGCAGATCTTCATAGACAGTTAAAATCAAGTTACAAGTGTTGTCATTATTTGTATATGTTAGGCACATAAGCTTGTAGGCACAGGAAATGTTAGTATAAAGTTCTCTTATTTCTCTCACTTATAACTGTTTATACACTTGCTTTGTTCAATGTGTGTATAATAACCCAGAGATGACTATAGTCTATTATAATGGACCTGAGAGACTTTTAAAATCCCATTTACACCTTCAAACATTTAATTTTATCTTCGTGGAGGAGATACTGACCATACCAATGGATAGTAGCCAAGCTGTATACAGAATATAAATTGTTATATAATAGTCTGGGAAATTAGACAAAAGAATTCAAAATGTACTATCCAACCAACGCCACCTAATATCTATTTCTGTTTACCTCATCCACAGCTTTCCCATTCCAAGTCCCTACTACCAGGTCATACTTGGCACCTGACACAATGCCCAGTGACTTCTTCCTCTGGTTAAACCCTACCACCCAAAGTTCCAAAAACCATTCATTTCATTCCCTTCAGTCTATGATGAATGGTAATTTGACCAGTTCCTAAGTTAGGCCCAACCAATCTTTGTTGTGGTATAATGTTTTTATACACTGTGAAGATGTGTCTCTGCCTAAGGTACCTTCTGATTAGTTTAATAAAGAACTAAATGGTCAATAGCTAGGCAGGAAATAATAGGCAGGACTTTCAGGAGGAGAGAGAGGAACTCGGGATGAATCTGAGGTGGATTTCACCAGCCAGACACAGGGGGAACTGGGTATACAGAATGGAGGAGAGGTAAAGAGCCACATGGCAGAATGTAAACTAATAAAAATGTGTTAATTTAAGTTATAGGAGTGAGTTGGGAACAAGCCTAAGCGAAAGGGCAAGCATTTATAATTAATAATAAGTCTCTGTGTCATTAGTTGGGGGCTGGCAGTCCAAAGAAAGTCTAACTACAAATCTCTCCTATTACCCTAATACAAAATAATTGTTTTTTTAAAATTGTGCTAATTTCTTCAGAAACAGCCTCCCTTGACCCCAAGTTGAAAGCTTTTCAAGTTTTCCTAATTAGTCTTTTATTCCCTGTTCTCATTATTAACCAGGCTAAAATCAACCAGCAATAACCATTGCACAGCCTGAAACTAGGGAAGCTCTAAAATATACAAAGTAACTACTCGAATTAATTGGTTCAAATTTCCAAAGTATCACAGTATGCGGACAAAATGTAGACAAGGCATCCAGAAATGTAAGCAAGAGATATAAATCTCTACCAAATTCTAATAATTAATTAAATAATTAATTTTCCCATCAAACTCCAGATAACTGAGAATGAAGAAAAGACAGAAATATGCAATTCTTAATTTTCTTCAAAGTTTTCCAAAAAATATTAAAGCATTAAAACAGAATGGGAATTTTCTTTGCAGTGATAATCATGTTCCCAGGTGATATACTGTTTCACGAAGCTGGCTGAAATTTGTGGCTATCATCAATCATTTGAAGAAGTGTATAGTATTTACATTAAGATAAGGAACACCCATGTCTCTGAGTTATATAAGCCTAATTTTTGGGTGACTGCTGTTTTTAGAATCCAATTTTAATACCTGAGAAGCAATAACTTCTTCTTATGAAATAGCTTAAAATACGAAAGATTTCTCGAAAATGGGATTGAAGTACATGTGTTCCCAAAGACCTTGTGAAATGAATGATGTATAGAACTGAGCAAGAGAAGGACATCTTAAAAGTATGATGTTATAAAGCCACACTTTAACTACCAAGTTCTTAGTTACAGGCAAAATAAAATTTTATTCTCATAAAAGTTACTATAATCTCAATACACATGTAAAAATCATCTCTAAAAGAAAGATTCTTAGAACTATAAAAAATACAGCAAAATGTTTCACAGAACTGCTCTAGATTTTTATCACATCTTTTCCTTTTATCCGAAATGAAAAGCCATTTGGAGAAGATGCTTTCAATATTTTATTTGATTCATCTCCAGAAGATGGTGGACTTTTTCCATGAAAATAATTTTAATCTTGTTCAAGTTAAATATTGTAAATCAGGGATCGTGTCTACAACTAGTTGAACCCTTCACAAGAGCAACACTGAAAGCTTTCCTTTGCAAAAGTTTAAAGGTGCCAATGTCCATAACATTATTTTTCTGTGTGTTGGAGGAAATAGTGTCCTTTTCCCCTGCCCTTTGTTCTGAGTGTAAGTGACTCAGGGGATCAAATAGTCCTTGTGATGGCTTTAACATATATTCTGCATTTACTCTCTAACAGTTATTGTTTTATTTACTCTATTAATTAATTCACTTAATATTATTAGTACTAGATTTTATAGTTATCTTTCTGAAATCATACTTATTTGAAAAATTAGAAATTTCAGGCTTGAGAAAGACAATACAGTGTATATGGTTGGAATTTATTAGCTGGATTCTTAGTAGTGTCTGGAGTGACACAGAACATAGTAGTCAAATACTAGTTTTATAAAGAGACTTACAAATGTCCACAACATCTGTGAAAGCCTGACTGTAAATAACCCTCATCAGCTTTAGATCTGGTCCTCACATGATCCTTGCTCAAACATGAAAATAAGTTTTAGTTTGAAAACTTTTAAATTTTGTAGCTGTGCCTGAGCGTATAGTGAACTGTATTATTGCCACTGCTGTGGGATGGTCTTTCCATATGCTGTGAATATATGTTTATCCCATTGGTTAATAACAAAGCTGCTTTGGCCTATGGTAAGGCAGGATAAGAGCCAGGTGAGAAATCCAAGCAGAGAGACAGGGAGAAGAAGAACAGAGTCAGGGCAGACACCATCCAGCTGCCCAAGGAACAATATGCCAGTAGACCGGTAATGCCACAGCCACATGGCAAAATATAGATTAATAGAAATGGGTTAATTTAAGATGTCAGAGCTGGCTAGCAATAAGCCTGAGCCATAGACCAAACAGTTTGTAATCAATATTAAATTATTTTTAATGATTATTTTATAAAAACTGCTGCTGTCCAGGTGGAACAGGATGGGACTGAGAAACTTCAGTCTACAGCCTACATTCTACAGATGAGTAAATTGAGATGTGGAGATGCTCAATCCCTTGCCCAAAATCATATTGGAAATTACTAAAACAGCCCAGTATTGACCTGAGGAGTCTGGCTACAGAATCTGTCAATCTCTAGGATTTTTCAGCTCTCTTATACTGGACAAGAAGTTGTTTCTCTTCTTTAGCAGTACAGTAATATTTTATTCTGTATTGTTACAGATGAATAATTTTAATAATACAAAATTCACCCTTGTTCATTCTCGACGGGAGACCATAGGCAATACTGAACTAGGTCATTCACATACATGAGAGCCTTTCCTGCATTGTAAATATCATATACTACCATCGAACCCAATGAAACTACTAATACTGGTATTAATTAACTAATTAACTGATACAACTAATAATACCAGTGTTACTACTAAAGCTCTATACCAGTCCCATGGACTTAGCAGGCATCTTCTTTCTTAACTCCGGTGTGAACAAATTCTATCTGGGTTGGAGACCAGTGCATCAAGCTCTACCCTTTTATACCCAGTTTTCTCAGGAATGCCTATTCTTCTTCAGATGTCTTCCAGTCCCAGATTTCATGAGCATGGCATCTGGTGATAACTCAGTATACGCAGGGGCTAAAATAAGCCATTCCACCCTGGACTGATTCCTCTCATGTTTCTTACGGTTGTGCAACCTTTGTCTTTAAAATGGATGGGTAGTGTTGTTACTCAGTTATCACATCTCTCAGAATAATTCTTTCCACACCCACAGTCTCACAGGCTAGACTATGAGAGTTCTTATAGCTTGTTTTTGTTATGGTTAACATTACATTTGAAGTTTAAACTTACTGTGCTTGAGAGACTAAAAAGCAAAAAAATTAAAAATTAAAAAAAGCCTCTAACACATAAGGCCCTAACTTGTACAAGCTATACAGCGCAGCCCACTTCCCTTTTCTCCCCAGATGTTGAAGATTAGTCTAAACTGACTGATCTTGTAAAATTTGCTCTTCTAGCAAAATAGTAGGTCACATTACTGACTATTTCTGTTTTTATAATCAAACTTGCTTACTCTGCTCAAAAGATGATTAGGACAACTGCAAGACATATATGTTAAAATAAAACCCTGCCTACCCGTAGGCAGAAGACATGTAATCATATGGGGTTTGCTTTATAAGCCCTGGGCTGATATGACTAGAGGCTGCATCTTGGGAGTGCTCTCAGATGCAATCCTGGCCCCACATTGGACTGCAATAGCTAAATAAAAAGCCTCTTGTTAAAATTAATTCATGGTTATGGTGAATCTCTGAAATAACAGTTTAAAGGTCTTTCCTAATAAGCAGTTTAGGTGCTGAATAGTCCCTGAATTTCTGTTTCTTGTACTGGGCCATTTACTAAAGTCCCTGTCTGCAAGCTGAACTATGGATTTTCCCTTCTTTTCTGTTAAATATATGGCCTGAGAGATATCTTGTATGACCTTTACCTCAGTTTTCTTCCATCTAATTCTTCCCGGAGGTTCCAATTAAGATGTAACTCGGATTCTTTTTCTCTTTTGTCCTCAAAGCCATAATAAATGGTAGGCCAGCATCTCCATTTTATCTTGAATCCTCTCTCTCTCTCTCTCTCTCTCTCTCTCTCTCTCTCTCTCTCTCTGGTTTTTTGTTTGTTTGTTTGGTTGGTTGGTTGGTTGGTTGGTTTTGGTTTTTGGAGACAGGGTTTCTCTGTGTAGCTTTGCACCTTTCCTGGAACTCACTCTGTAGCCCAGGTTGGCCTTGAACTCACAGAACTCTGCCTCCTGAGTGCTGGGATTAATGGTGTGCGCCACCACTGCCGGGCTGAATCCTCTCTCTTATCCAGTTGATCTGACAAGCCATAGGTAAAAGCAGAGGGTGCCAGACACACGTGCCTTCTCCACTGTAATTCCTCTCTCTAACAAGCAAGTTACCTCTGAGCAGCCATCTTGACCTTGGTTGCACATCTTCTTCTTCTTCTAAGCCCCTCCAGGCATGAGTGGCCAGACCCCAGCCCCAGACTACTCTAAGGGCCTGGCCCAGCCCCTCGAGGCATGCAAGTGGTCATACTCTACCCCAGACTACTCTAAGGGCCATAATGGCTGTTTTCAGCCCCTCAAGACACAAGCAACCAAGCTTCACCCTACAGAGAAAAAAATCCCCCCAACCTCTAAGCTTGCCCCAAGATCAGACCACAGAATTCCACCAATCCTAGGCAACCCTGAAAAACTCCCCACCCCCAAGAAACCTGCCTCCTGCTCAATTCTCTGCTGTTTCTCTCCCAAGCAGAAGTAGGCACCCTCTTGTGTCTTTCCCAATAAATTTCTTGTGTGAGGTTTGTTGTGGTATTCCTTGAGAGCTGTAACACTTACAAGTATATGTAGCATCAGACACACAACTGTCATGATAGTTTATCAATAGTTTTGTCCCATGCTTCTTTCCCACTATGATACATATTCTAAACCTTCAAGCATTTTCAAGGTATCCCTGTACTCACATGGCAGAATCCACACATTAAGTAGGTATGCTAATCCATACCACATAGAAGATAGACACCTCAGGATCCTCCCAAGGATGTCCTATTCTCAAGTAAGTCGGCCGTGGTTGAATGTTCTACCTATCAGCCATCTCAGAAAGTAAGCAACCCCTTAGAGCAAATAGGTACACTATCCCAGCCCTCACTGGAAAAGGTGGTATATCTGTTTTTCCCTGCTGGTTCTCCACTCTCACATGGATCATGCTGAGGTACATGTCTCCGCACCCCTTAAAGCACTCCTCCAAAACACATCTTTGGTTCTGTTAACACCCTGTTTGGGTGCCAAGGGTATTGTGTTAGCTTTTCTGGGGAGACCTAAACAGATGTATACTCATTAGCTCTAGACCTCACAATGGACCAAAATAATGATTCCATAAGATTCCAACTTGGCAAACTGATGAGTTCTATGAATTAGTTACAGAAGTATGGGTGAATCATTGCTTATAGAAGCATGCATAATTCAAAAGCAAGTGCGTCATCAAAAAGTTTACCCCTACCTAGATGATAACTCATGAAAGCTTCAACCCTGGAGCTCTCTGAATGACTTGAAGGCAGCTCTGCTAGCTAGAGAGTATCCTGCAGGCACCTCCGTCAGACTGAGCTTCCCACACAGAACTGCTTCCGGCTTCTGCTTCTACAGACTTGCAGAGATGGCTTGTAAATCTTGCTAGTTTCAGCTAACTAAAACTTGTGAGGTCTGTTTACCTATGAGCAACTCCCCCTTCCATCTAGGAGGGAACATTCCCATTTGGAGGAAATTGCTATACAACAGACAAAAGGAAAATTATTTCAGAATGTTTTGTTGTTCTCCTTTATAGAAATACCAATTTGATCAATTTTCTACACACAAAAGCACATTCACAAAAATTAAAGAATTCCAAGAAGTATTATAGCACAGAACTGTGAAAAAAAATGCACTGAGCAGGGAAGGAGAGGCAAGTAGGTCTGAAAGAAAGATAATCTCATTCTGGAGGCAGCTCAATGTAGTATCAGAGACTCCACTCAGGGCCTGTCTCAGTGAAACCAGCACTAATCTGTCTCCATTGCCAAACATGCTGGGCTGTATCAGTGTAAGAAACAGCTCTCTCCACAAAAGGAAGTGGAGCAGATATCTTATTTTGGAGCCAAAGTTCACATGAATGTGCTCTCACATGATGTGAGACTGTCCATTGCCTGCTAGGAGTGAGTTACAAGTGCTTGGATATAACACTGATCTTTAAATCAGAATCAAGTTTTTGATGTGATGTTCTTTTTTTTTAAAATGAAGTCAATTTTGGTTTTTTATTATTTTAAGAACACTTTAATTTTGAACTTTTGTTATCATAGTTGTGAGGCCTATTCTTAGTTGTCAACTGGACTACATCTGGAATTAATTAACCCCCCCCAAAGGAAACAATTGTGAGGGATTTTTGTTTAATTTGAAGTAGGAAGATCCACTTCTAATTTGGATCTTTTGAGGTGGGGAGATCCACCCTTAATCTGGGATGTGCCTTCTGCTGGAAGCCTATATAAGGACATGGAAGAAGGAAGTTGTAGGTGTTTCCCTGCTTGCTCCCAGTTGGTAGAAGATGGGGTGTGTAATTTATTACAAAGTATTTGTTAAACAGTCAAAAGGATGTTAGGTCACATAAAGAGGTGGCAATAAATGACTATTGATGGGGCAACGTGGACAAATATAATCTGCTGTGGACCTCCACCCCAACCTCTCCCACACCATTGATCAGCTAATTAGCCTTAGGAACCTTCAATGGAAGGTTCATTGTAAGGTTCAATTTCTCTTCAGGAATGTGTTCACAACTGGAACCCACAGACAGTCTTCAAGGCCAGTCCAGCACAGAGCTAGCTCACACAGCCTAGACTACAAGCCCACACCAGTTTTTCTAGCATGATTGTTCTAGCATCAGGCCAATCTTAGTAGGTTCAGAGTCTAGTTTGAGACACAGCCAAATTCATGAGGATCAGTCGTACTCATATAACTGGCTAGTTTGTGTGGCCTCATGTTCTAGACTGGTCTCTGTAGCCCCAAGTTTTAGAAGATACAGGTTAAGTCTAGTAGATTCTGATAATTTATTCCTGATAAATATGGATAAGTCTACATATACAAATAAATATGATGCAACTTTCAAAAGTAAATCCCCTCAAAATTATATATTTATCTCAGCAGAGATAGACAGGGATTTGACAAGAGTTAACACTCTTTCATGGTAAAATAACCACAGCAACAAAAACCAACAACAAAATACAAACAAACAAAAACTGTCAACCAACTAGTCGCTGAAGTAGCCCAGCATAATAAAGGCCATAAGTGAGAAGCCCATAGTTAAAATCATATTTATTTGTGAATAAATAAATACTTTTCCTTTAGTATCAGGACAAAGACATCTACTCTTGTAACTTCATTGAGTACTTTGCCATTTTAATAAAGTATTGTATGGATTCTTGTAAGTAGAACAATTGGTCTAGAGAGAGAAACAAATATCATCCACTTCCACTAAGATGAATGTGGGAAAGACAGAGGAGCAACGTGTTTTTCTTTGATTTTTATTTTTATTATTGTTTATTCTTATATCATTTTTATTCTTTTTTAGCTTTCCTTGTGGGGGATACTACAAGAATGAGGGGCAGTTATGGGGGGACTGGGAGATGAGTGGGATTGGGTGCAGGATGTGAGAGATTCCCAAAGAATCCATTTTTAAAAAGCATCCACTGCCATCTACTGGGTCATCTTGACAGGCCTTATTTTTCTTTTACTAATAAATAAGCTGTTAATTTAATAATTGATTCTGGGACTGTTCTAAAGACTGACATGAAATCTCATTTCTGGTAATCAGTTTATTGATTTAGGAAACTGGGCATTTGCCACTTACCAATGCTCTTCTGATGTCTTTATTTCTCTTAATGTGTGTTCCTATATGATATAGAGCTACTTGGTCACTAGCCTATTATAAAGTCAACCAGCCTAGCACACCTAACACTGCCTGTTCTTTCTTACTACATTCTGACCTACAGTACACTGTTGCTTTGCACTTTCTGACTCTAAAATGATTTTAACAGTTAGTAAATATGAGATTGTGCATCCCTTCTCCTTGTTCATTCGTTTTTATATATCAATAATAACTGCTGAAATGTAAGAAAGATACACATGTTTTTAAATGTTACTTCCTAGTTAATCTTTAAATTGGTTCAATGAGGCTGGTAATTTTGTCATCTCAAAATAAGATACGGATGTATACTTCAGAAATCTGTGACACCTCTCCTGAGCCATGAGGGAGTAGCTGACACACAGGTCAGTAATAGACTCAGAGGTCAGGTGAATGGCATTTAATTGGCTAGTTAGGGTTCTACTCGCCGGATCAATAAAAAATATGGGGAGTGGATGAAGTCTTGAGTGAATGTGCCTAGTTTGATGGCCATGGCCATGTCAAACACCCCAATGCTCCAGGCCCATGAGAATCCCCTAATCTGATTCAGGAGAGTGGCAAGGCCTTCCCCTGGTCTGGGTACAAATGTTGACAGTGTGTGCAGAAAGCATCGACCACAGCTCCCCTTTCCTGGACGTTTATAGCTCCCCTACAGAGACTTACCACTGAGACCAGACATACCCTCTTCCTTGTGCTGTGTAATAAAGGCGCTCAGCTTCTAGTTTACCCTCCATCAGAGTGATCACAGCCAGACGGTCCCAGAGGTTTTGTATGCACACCCTCCTTCCTTTAGTGTCTGTCATTCCTTCATTCCCATCCAGTACCAGTCAGGTGTCCCAGACCAACCTGTGCCGGATATGGCCCCAAAACTCCACTTGTCTGACAATAAACTTAATTTGCAAGATAATCTATAGCAAGTCTGTCCAAAAAGGAAAATAAAACAACAAAACTCTTCTAATAGGGAAAAGATTAGCTGGCTGTTGACTCGCTTAATATTTAATATAGCAAATAAGAATGTAACATGCCACACTTTTAGAAAGACCTTGTGTGTGTGGGGGAATCATATCTGTCACTGTTGCCATTCCCTGGGAATGAACATAAACATTTCCTCCTTAGCAGTCTGGATACAGCTTTCAAGGGTGGAAGTCCAAGAGATGTTGTTTTGAGTGAGCAAAGGCACGTTTGGCTACATGTGAAAAGAGTTTATTGAAACATTTCAACCTCAACTTCCATAAAGCCCATTAATCTTTTTTTATTTCCATAATTTGGAGGCTTTTCAAGGTGTATGCTCTTTTTCTTTTCTAGTCTGTCCTCATCATTTCTGAAGGCTGAACACCTATTGGGAAAAAAATAACAGAACAATTTAGAAATCATTTCTCTGTATTTTTGACAGTCAGTTTTAAAGGAGGGTAATGGAGTGTTGGGACTGATGACCTGAGCTTGATCTTTGGGATCCATTTAGTGGAAGGGAAGAATGGACTCCCACAAGCTTTCCTCTGACTTCCACATGACACTGGAACATGAGGGTACACACACACACACACACACACACACACACACACACACACACTCACACACACACACACACAAACACACACAGACAGAGACAGAGACAGAGACACACAGAGAGAGACAGAGAGAGCCTAAATAAGCATCAAAAAATTTAACAACATTGTATATCCTATTTTGTAACACCTTTTTAAAAATTAATATATCATGACTATTTCTTTTTCCATAAACGTTGCTTTGTAGCACATCAAAGGAGCCTATTAAGACTTGTTTAAATTGTTTCTATTATTTTTTAACAATGTGATTTCATGAAAGCAAGATACAAACAGGCTCATATGAAGGTGATTCTAGCTTGTTTCATGTTGCTGTGATAAACACCATGACCAAAGGCAACATGGAGAGAAAGGAGGTATTTGGCTTATAGGTTACAGACCATCATCCAGGAAGTCAGGGCAAAGACTCAAGGCAGGGATGGTGGCAATGGTATAATGGTGCTTAATGGCTTGCTTTCCCTGGCTCACTCAGCCTGCTTTCTTATGCAACTCAGGACCACTTGTTCAGGATTAGCACCACTCACAGTCGACTGAGCCTTCCTACATCAATTATTAATCAAGAAAATATCCCCACAAACATGCTTACAAACCAATCTAATGGAAGCAGTTCCTCAATTGAGGATCTCACTTCCCAAATGACCCTAGTTTGTATCAAGTTTATCAAAACTGATGAGTACAAAAGTAAAAAATAAACATAAAGTCATACATAAAATACCACCACCAGAAAAAATAAAGACTTTTAGCTGGGCAGTGGTGGTGCACGCCTTTAATCCCAGCACTCAGGAGGCAGAGGCAGGCGGATGTCTGAGTTCGAAGCCAGCCTGGTCTACAGAGTGAGTTCCAGGAAAGGCGCAAAGCAACACAGAGAAACTCTGTCTCAAAAAACCAAAAAAAAAAGAAAGAAAGAAAGAAAGAAAAACTTTTGATGTCTCATTTAAATTTGTCAGAGTTTTTAATTGTTACTGTCATTCAGGTCAGACTTTACATCTTTCTGATTCTTCAACAGCACCAAGCAATCCTTATTTATAAATTCATTGGCCTAGATAGATGGCTCAGCAGTTAAGAGCACTCATTGCTCTTCCAGAGGACACACATTCAGTTCCCAACACCTATACTGGACAGCTCACAACTGCCTGTAGCTCCAGGGGATCCAAGGCCCTCTTTTGGCCTCTAGAGGCACCAATATGCAGGTATGCATACATATATACATACATACAGACAGACAGACAGACATATATGTGTGTATAAAATAAAACAAAGATTAAAAATAAATTTGTACTTGAAAAGAAAGCTATGACTCTTAGTAAAAAGAAGGTAGACAAAATTTACATTTCAACCAAAGAGCTTACTCAAGGGGTCCTTGTTGCTTACATGGAACCTTCCAGTTCTACGAAAGCTAGTCCTCAGTGTGGAGGCTTTCAGGCCAGATCTAGCTCAGATCCTAAGTCCTATGTCTGAAATTCATGATATCAACAACAATTTGGACATCTGACAGGCACCATCTGCAATGACAATAGCTTGTATTATTTTTGGAGTCTCTCTCTTGTATTCCCCTGACCAAGAACTTGAAAGGGAGTTTCTCTTGCCTGCAACCGGGGTTTTTATTAGACTAAGAAATGCCTAAAGGGCTGCAGAGATTGTTTAGCAGTTAAGAGCACTAGATGCTCTTCCAGGATACCTGGATTTGATTCCCAGAACCCACATATTGGTTAACAACCATTTATAACTTGAGTTTTAGGAGATCCATTGCCATCTTCTGTCCCCAGTGGACCCCAGGCACGCGTGTAGCGCACAGACATACAAGCAGGCAAAACACACCAAAAAAATTGAAATTGAAATGAAAAACAAAAATAATAATGCCTAGAGCATTAGAAAGTCACATACTTAGGTTTGTCTAGGCGGGAATTTCCAAAGAGGGTTAACTGATGAGAAAGACCCTTTCTAAGTGTGGGTGGCAATGCCCCACGGTCTGTGATCCTGGACTGAATAACACAAAGGAAAGGAGAATCCAACTGAATGTCATCATTCATCTGTGATCTCACTTAGGCCATGAGGCACAATAAATCATCCCTGGAGTTGTTTCTCGTCAGGTATTTGGACATCGGGCTGAGAAAAGTGACTAATACACAGACTAAACAAGACCTTTTCCCTAAGTTTCTACTTAAGGAAGTATAGATCAAAGCTATTGTCTCAAGAGCAACTAGAGACCACAGCTGAGGGGATCATAAAGACAAAGGACAAGAAAGAAGGCACACAATAAAGTAGCATGATGGATGAGGCCAGGCATCATACTGTATTGTTGATTAAATTAGCAATTCAGGGTAATGGTGCCTTTTCTTTTTAAATCTAAGTGTATAGAATCATATTTGCCTGAAAGCCTTTAGCACATTCAATGACTATTTCGTAAAAGACTGGTTATAACTTTGGTCTGTAAATATGCTTTTTCTGAAGACACCTTCTTTTTAGGATATTAATTTTGTTTTGACTTTGAAGATCCCTGTAATGACAGCTAAATTGAAAATAGTATTGTGGTTATGGCTGAAAATTTCACCTTGTACGACAAAGTTTAGAAGTTTCACCATTCATTTAGTCTATTTACATTTATTGGAATATAATTGTATAAAGATGTCCTCATTTTTTCCTGTAGGTACTGTCTTTGCGAACTGACAAAGATAAAATATGGAAGGCCTTATCTCTATATCTAGTTGTCAAATTTTAATTAGGTTTAATAGTCTTTAGCAGTCATAGAGCAAAAATGCTATAAATTGGTGTTTACATATATGTAACAAATTCAAAATAAAAGTGGCTCAAACATGATAAAAGATCGTTTTTCTCTTATTCTGAGGATTGAACTGAGAAAATTCAAGGCTCTTTTTGGTAGTCAGTAGATTTCCTAAGTGGTAATGCCTTCGTCCTACAATTTCAAAGCAGACACACTAACAGAACCTGCTTCAAGCAAGTAGGATAGAACAAATGGGCCTCCGAGGGCACATCCCCGTCTTTTAAGGAAATTGTCTAGACATTTTATGCAGCACTCTTACAGGTGCAGATCTGAATCCCACG
>CABHPQ010170262.1:3664-23820 GCA_902168405.1 Peromyscus aztecus
AGAGAGAGAGAGAGAGAGAGAGAGAGAGAGAGAGAGAGAGAGAGAGACTGTATATGTGTATGTGTACATGCTTATGTGTGTATATCTGAGTATATGTGTGTATACATATCTGTGAATGTACATGTTTGTGTGTGTGTGTGTGTATCTGGGTGTAGGTATCTGTGTATGCAATATGTGTGTATTTATGTGTATGTATTTGTGTATATGTCTGTAATTCTGTTTATGTATGTGTGCCTGTGTATTTTGTTTGCATATATATGTATGTTTTTCTGTATATGTGTGTGTGTGTGTGTGTGTGTGTGTGTGTGTGTGTGTGTGTGTGTATGTGAAGGCTACATTAGGTCTTTCATAGAGAAAAATTTTTCACAAGGACCATCTGTTCTCTTTTGAGCTCCAATTTAGGATTGAAACTTTGGGTACTGACTACATTTTACATGACTTTTTGAAAGCATGGTCTAGCTACTTTATCCTCTGGACAGGCTCAGATGATGTCCTTACATATTTAAGTTTACTGTGGCTGTCACAAAAGGATGAAAGCCACAAGAGTTCAATGCATTGATTTGCATGGCATTTGTCATGTGGTGGACTTAGAGAAACAATGACTGCTGTCCTGCTTCATCTCTAAGTGTTTTCAACATCATGATGTATGCGGTTTGAAGTTGTCTCCTCGGAGTGGGTCTCAATGTATATTTTTGAAATTTTCTTTTTGTAGTCAAATGACACTTAAAAGAGAAATGATAATTAGCATAATTGTCTCTAAAAATAGCTAGGTTTGTTGACACTGAGGAGAAAACACTTACTATTCTTCACCACCATTATAATGTTAGAACGAAGAAGCCATGTTTCACTACCTGGCCTAATTTTACTTATGCAATTTTAAGAGAATATAAATTAAAATATAATTCTTTCATGTGGGGCAAGTGCACATTCAACCTTTTTTTTTTTCAAAGAAAAAATGAAGCTTTGTCACAAAAACTTTCTCATTTGATCTTATGGCATTCAAAAAGTATTTAGTAAAATCTAATACACAATACCCAAGTTGTGAGTATAATGTCTGTGTCTAGGGGGAAGTATGTTTTACAAGCCAGTAATCATTGGCAACATTCTTTGGGGATCATATTGTCAATCATCCAAACATCGGGTGTTTGTGTGGTAAACTTAGCTACTCCTGTTCTTTAGAAAAAGAGGATAGTTGAAAATATCACTTTGAAAATACATGTGACCTTAGAAGGAAAATTTTAGCTCCTGTCTGATCTTCCATCAAATTATTCTTTTCTACATAGTTTTCCAATCTATAAAATGGCCTGCCAGAATTCTCTTATTTTGTTGTTAATTTTCTTTAAACCTAATATAAAAAAATAACATATTGAAAGTACTTGTTCTAACCAAATTGGTCTAAAACTGCTTACAGGACAATTACACATGATTAAGCATGTTCTTCTCAGAGTATGCATTTTTTTTCTACTGCAGTTTGGCACAACTTCCTCCATGATGTCACTTTGTAGATCTGCAATGGCTGGGCTGTCATCAAGACCTCCATTATCTACAGAGGAGCAGGGAGGAAGTGAGAATATAATCTCCACCGGAATGGAGATATGAGTTTCTCACAAAAATTAGATAAGATCAACACTAAGCATACATATTCTCCTAGTGATTTGAAAATAGATTTCTGCATTTTCCATAGAGAAATACTAAGAGAGGTGGGACCAATGGCTCAGTGGTTAAGAGCACTTACTGCTCTTGCATCACACCTGAGTTCAACGCCTAACACCCACCTTGGGTAGCTCACAGCTTCCTGTGTCTTCAGCTCCTGGCGATTCAGTGCCATCCCCTGGCCCCCAGGGCACCTGCATTCACTTGTATATAACTACACACAGACTCATAATTAAAAATAAAATAGATCTAGAAAAAGAAAAACACAAAAAATAAATATTTTACTGGAGTTGGAAAATCACAATGAAATATTTAAATTACAGTAGAAGAGTTTTCAAAAACTGATGCAATCAGCACTGGGCCTCTGTGTGGGGAATCATAGAGATGGGTGAGGACTGAGAATCTTGAATGTTGAAGATTTTGTATCAAATAGAGAAATCAGTAGCAAGGTCCTGATAAAGACTCCTCTATTATTTACCAATATTATTAACTTAGTGTCAAATCTATAGAACAATTGAGATAAATATCTCCCAATACCATATTATGGTGGATATGAGCTGGATACGAAAATCTCTTCATGTTTTTAAGCATAAATATCTCTAACTATACATTCCTGGCTTTTATAACATTGGACCCTTTCTGTTGCTGCTGACTACTGTGTTATGACAAAGAAAATGACCATTCTGTGGTCTATGGTGACGATGTGACAATGGTTTCATTGCTTAGTGTGGTGGTAACATTAATAAGAAGAGAGCCTCAAACACAGAGTGTTTTGAAATAACTATCCTTTTGGGCTGAAATGAATCCCCCCTGCCCCACAGCAATGACAATGTTGTTGGACTCTTTGCTTCATCAAAACTTTGCTACGCTAGGCAAGGCTGAGTAGACATGAAAACTATCCCATCCAAAATATTCCTCATCTAGGAATTAAGAACAGAGACAGTTAATGCCAGACAAGACAGCGTGAAGATCAGGAAAAAAGGGGGCAGGGCGTCATTACACTACAGCCAGGTGCAATGGGAAGTGGCAGTCAGGGCAGAGAAGGATAAGTGTGGCTTGGAATGGCTGAAACAATAGTTATTAGAGCTACAAGTGAACATGGAGACAGGGGCTGAGATGGAGCCAACACCCACTTTAATCTCACCAGAGTTAAGCTCTATTAAATTTCTTTGTTTTTTTTGCAGCATATGTAAGGTTGACACCTTGGAGTAGGTAACACTGACTTGGGATGGTTAGAGCAAAAGAACGTTGTGTCCACCAGTCTTTATTGCTTTCATGTAGTAACTGTTTGATTTTGCTAACTCACCGTTTGACTCATAGTGGCTTTGCTCTCACATTGTTTTTGTTCTAAAGAGACATCCCTGACTATGTTACTATTTAAGAGAAAAACACCCCCTTCTTTTTCCTGCTGCATCTCTCAGCCTCACAGAGTACCACACCAGCTCTCTCATTGTGTTTTCATGACAGGGCAAGGTCTAGGATTGCCTCTGGAAGGAAGCACACATCAGCAGTCCATCTCTCTCCATCCCTGGGGAAGGTGTCATTCAGCTGAGTGACTGATCCGAAGATCTGAACAGCACAGGAGTTATTTTTCATAGCTTCCCTTTTCCTTTTCATAACTCTGCAGTTGTAAAAGTCACACTAAACTTGACAGAGGTGCTGAGGTGAGCAGTCTGTTGAGGAAGGAATAAAAGAGGTGCAGGAAAGAGTCTGTACCAATAACCCCAGATATTACTTTTTTACTGGCCATGGCTTTTGTCAGGAGAATGACCTATCATAAATCTTAATAAAAGTGAAAAACTAGTTCATGGGTAAGTAAGTTAAGATGTAGGATGTGCAGTTCAAACTAAACTCTACTTTCTCTTATTACTCCCCCAGTATATGGCACATGTACCTCTGTGTGTGTATGCATGTGTGCACACATGTGTAAAAAGTAGATTAGCATGACCATCTATCTCAAATAATTTTGCTTTAGTTACTAATACATTATTGTTGATAAGAATTTTCTTGTATGCATTTCTTAACAATTATTTTACTTCTTGAACTTTTCTAGAAAGTTGCTATAGAATTAAAGAAGCTAAGAAGAATAAAACAATAATTTAGGTTCCCAGAGAACGTGTGAGAAGCCACAAAGTAATGCACCACATCACTTGGCTCTTCCCAAAGTTCTCTCAGAAATACTGTGGCTAGACTTCTAAGCCACACTGCAGCAAGACAGAAGTCATTTTTAAGCTTTATTATCCGCATTGACCAGAGTTAATGCCTATAGATGGGCTTCTGAGCAGATAGTCTACAGCAGGAATAATTTCTAAACCCTACAAACCCAAGTTAAAACTCACTGTTATAAACTGAATATTTATTTTGCCTTTTCCCAACAATCAGATGTTGATATCCTGAACTCCAGTGTAATGATGTATTTGGACATGGGAGTTTCAGAGGTCATTAGAATGATGTCTTGGGCATGTAGTTGGGATGTATTGTATTATATCCATATAAGAGACATCAGAAGATCTATTTACACCCCCAAAAGAGGCCACAGTAAGATACCCTTGGACAAACCATGAAGAAAGCCCTCATCAAGAACTTAATTAGTTTGCACCTTGATGTTGAAATTCTGAGCCATGCTAAATTTCTGTTGTGTAAGCAACACTCTCCACGATTTTCAGTTATAGTATCCCAAGCAGACTAAGATGCCCAATAAATTTTTTCACTTTTCAAATAAAACCATAATGTTTCTTGTACAACAGTGTCCTTAGAGTTGAGACATGCCCTCCAGGACATGGAAGTACAGGTGGATTCATGAGACTCAGAATGTACACAAACTTCAGATGTCTGAGGAATTGGAAACTTAAAAGATTTATGCAGCATCCTTCGCCAGGGTTATAGAAACAAAACATCTGTTAGAAGAAGACATTCTGACCAGCACTGCTGCAGATAGATTTCCAGTCTGTTGAGATGCCGGCAGGCTGTGCAGAGGGCCCCAGGGTGGCAGCTTTTATGAGTTATTAGTGTGGTGGGGTTGCTTCTTCAGTGATACAGCTGCTTTGGGGTTCTCCTTCCTCCTGTAAGTGACCCAAATAAAAAACTCACTGGTTTGCCAAGTTGGATTCCACTGCAATCATTGCTTTGGTCTGTCATGGATTTCCTCTCTGGGGTCAGGAGATATGTGTATTGTGTTTCCCCAAGGAAAGTCTCTTGCACAACGGTTGTCTCCTAGTGAAGGGTATGGATTCTTAACCCAGCGTGCTTTCAAGGGAGTGATGTGCTATGTTTTAGCAGTGAGTCTTTTACGTTAATAGGTTTATAATAAATTTGTCTCTCTGAATGTGGGGCAAAGTTGGGCTTCTCACATCTATGTGAATTCTAACTCTGACCCTTCTGAACCACAATCCCACTGTTATTCTGGATTCTACAGTACTTCTCAAGCTGCGTTTACATTTCTTACTCACAACTAAGGGAGTCTTCTAAGTCCATTTTTATCCACACTTGTGTACCAGGACCTAAGTGCATTAAATGAGCCATATCATTTTTCACTCCTGGGTGATTTCAGCTACTAGCCTCACCTCTGTTGATGGTAGGGGGCTTTACCTCCAGGCCATTTCCTGTGCAGAATTACTGAAAGGTGGCCTGGGGAAAGAATGAATCCACATTTGGAGTTCTTGTACTTCTTTGCCTGCATAGTCTTTCCCTTCTTTTACATTTCCATTTATTTGCATGCAATCTTTCAAAAGATAATTCCAAACCTTTTTGTCTTACTCTCTTAGACCAAAAAAATTTGAATGTAAAAATTACTGGAGACATGCGCATCTGTGTCTTTGGCCATTTTGGGTTTATTTATAAATAGTAATAAGGCCTGAGGATGGATGGATGGACCAACTCTTTGAATACTGGTTTGGGAAAGCAGTGAGCCTGAAGTAATAATTAGTACTTCGAATAAGATTTCATCCCACTGGCCTGTTTGCTTCCTAATTATTTATCATGTTCATCTACGTTTTTCTACAGTAGAATCTGAGTTCCATGAACCCAGAATGCTGACTTTTAGTCTAGTGACACACTTTTGTTTTAAGATGACAATTTAAGGTTTAAGTGAATTGGGTTATCCTAATTAACATCCATTGATTCACACTGAAAAGGCCAAAAATATTAGAGTTGACTAAATTTCAAGCAACTCTGTACAATATTAGCTGTAATATAAGTTAAGCCTTTTCTATACATGTAGCATTTGCTACATTAGAATTGTATATGGGTTATAGCTTCTGGCTATTGCTGTGTTGATTTCTGGTTAGTGAATAGATATAAAACTAAAAAGCTAAGGCACAGTGTTTAATGTCTTTCTAAATAGTCCATATTTTAATACCAAAGAGGGTTCCATAAAATATTAGAATAGAAACATCCTGTTCAGAGCTGGAATGATGTTCACAAATTTTAGAAAGGTGTTGGAGAGGGCGGGCTTCCTTGCCTGCAAGTTTTATTTTTCTTCCTCCACGACAGTGTGGGGTATGGAGGTGGCAAGAAAGGTCTGAATGTGTAGATGTGTAGACAGTCGTGGAGAACTGTGGAACAATAAGAATGGATGTTCTCTGTTCTCAGTGGAGCAGCCTATGTGTATGCCTCAGTATATTCTCAGTGTGTGTGTGTGTATGTGTCTGTGTCTGTGTATCTGTGTGTGTGTCTGTGTGTGCACGTGTGTGTCTATGTGTATATGTCTATCTCTATCTCTGTGTGTGTGGGGGGGTGGGGAGAGGGAGAGGGAGAAAGAGAGGAAGAGAGAGAGAGAGGGAGAGAGGGGAGAGAGAGAGAGAGAGAGAGAGAGAGAGAGAGAGAGAGAGAGAGAGAGAGAGTTTACCAAGCTCCATCTTTTTAAGCCCCTGAATCTGGAAAATGTTAAAGCAGTCAAATAAATAAAAGGAGTATTTATTCATAAAGCCACGTATTGTGTATAGCACTGCTCTTTGTTCAGCCTTCATGCTCCAGGACCACCAGCAAACCCAGAACTTGGATAACTTGTTTAATGGTATCATCTCTTGACAGCTCAGGTTCCTTTTCCAGAGGCAGATCCCTGCCTCTCAGTGTTAACCCACATATCACACACAAGAACCCTAAGATTATACCTCACTGGGAGTGAAGCCATTTTAAAAATTCAGATGTCACTGTAGATGGGCTCCACATCTTGTCTGTGCAAGTGAACAGCCTACAATGTTGCAGCTCAAACCACTAGGTTCACACTGATAACTTTACTTGCACAAGCAAAATATTACCACCTATGAACTCAACAATTTAAATCCAGAACCCGTGGACACACTGGACATGTCACAATAGTATCAGAAAACTCAGATCTGTGAGTTCATGGAACACACTGGACTGACCAGTGAGGTAACCTGTTGCTAGAGTTTTCCTGCCTGGCCCACGGTCAGGATAAATCTCTTTCACCTGCCAGTCCCACAGCCGCTCAGACCCAACCAAGTAAACACAGAGACTTACATTGCTTACAAACTGTATGGCCGTGGCAGGCTTCTTGCTAACTGTCCTTATATCTTAAATTAATCCATTTCTATAAATCTACACCTTGCCACATGGCTCGTGGCTTACCGGCATCTTTACAAGCTGCTTGTCCTGGTGGCGGCTGGCAGAGACTCCCTCTGCCTTCCTGTTCTTTTTATTCTCTCTGTTAGTCCCGCCTACACTTCCTGCCTAGCCACAGGCCAATCAGTGTTTTATTAGCAACACATTTGCCATACAGAACATCCCACAGCAGTAACCCTTCACCTGGGCCACATAAAAGAAGGGCTGCCTGACACTGAAATATGGCATCATCCACCCTCAGAGTGCCCTTCTCTGAGGCTCAGCAACCTCTATCTATCTGTCACCAGACCCTCCAGTGCATGTATCATAGAATTGGGGAGTGGCAAATTTCTCAACTTTTCCCTTGGGCTTCAGGTCTTAACCAAGCTCACTCAAGTCACCATTCATTGAACCCAGACACGTGTCTTGAATCAGCACTCCCCTTGGAACTGCGTGTTACACTAACATCTATCTGCCCACAGTGACTCTTTGCATGAAACAGTGGTGTTTGTTTTTGCCTTCAGGAAAGCCTCCTTGGGTCCTGAGGCCTCTGAACTCCTTTCATAGTCATTCTAAGAGCACATGGTATTGCCCTGTGAGTATCATGTGCAGTTCCAGAGTTAATACTGGTAATTCAGATTAGAATAAAACAGGAAAATATCCCAGCATGGAAATGGGGAAGTGGACACAAAGTCTCACCCCTAACCAAGAAACCATTGCAGCTGACACCAGCTGGGAAAGGGCTGGACACTCTCAAGTCAATCATCAATCAAAATATTGCCTCACAGACTTGCCTATAAGACAGTCTCAGAGAGCAGTGGTTCTCAGCCTGTAGGTTGAGACCCTTTCACAGGGGTTGCCTAATACCATCAGAAAACACAGACATTTACATTCTGATTCATAACAGTAGCAAAATCACAGTTATGAAGTAGCAATGAAAATAATTTTATGGTTGGGGCATCACCACAACGCGAGGTATTAAAGGGTCACAGCGTTAGGAAGGTTGAGAACCACTGTTATAGAGGCATTTTCTCAATCAAGATTCCCTTTTCTGAGATATGTCTGGGTTTATGTCAAGTTAAAAAAAAAACAAAACAGAACAAAATCCAGCACAAATAGGATAGAAAGGAAGTCACAACTTCAGGAAACTTTTATATATTTTAACATAGACTGTCATCATAGATTTTTGGCAGGACACTAGTTTATTGAAGACAATGTTAGCAGCCCAAGGGACCTACTCTTAGTGCATATATATACATGCATAACAGATACCATCAGAATCCTTATAGAGAAAGTTAGGAGTGAGATTTATGTAAATATTTAATCTGAATTGTGGCAGATGACATTTGGGAAATGTTGAGAATGTGGTTTTTATTGAGCTAGAAAATAAATAACTCTCCAAAAAATGAGGGGAATTTGAACACAGAGTAAAATATGAAGGTGCTTCTATGAACATGAGTGTAGATGAAAATCTTACATGTGAGTTTGGTTGATATGTGACATTACTAGTCCAAGCTGAAATAATAATACATAAGTAAAAGGAGTTAGCACAGAATAATAAATCCAGGCAATTCTTTTTTTTTCCTTACAGAATATTTATTGGCAGCGGAGCAGATTTACAAGTGGATTTTCTTAAGTTGTTTAATTCTATAGATCCACCATGGGACAAACTAAAACCAGATGGTGATAGAATGGAGGTGAAGAACACAGATTAAAAGCATCCCTTTTCTAGGAGATGCATCAAATGCCATCATCAGGAAGCATAATACCAACCAAGTGAGAGTTGTGGTGTCCTGATGATTAGAGACTTCATGCCCCAACACAGACTGAACTCTGTGTCTGTGTGAGCGAGAGAGTTCCATGTGTTCTTCTCTTTATGTTCCTGAATCTCAGATACCTTCAACAGAAAAGCAAATTTGAAACAATGATAGAGCTGGAGAAGAAAAGGCATAGAATTTATACACCGTTAAAAACAAGATAGTTTCAGTCAAATATGACCAAAGCAAGAGAGAGTCACCCAAAATCAAGAGAGCTACTGAAGTCTCACTGTGATTCAAATAATTCTGTTTACTTGAGAAGTAAAAACATAAGACTTTTTGTGTTTTACTTACTGTCATTTAGGGAGAGAATATTGATAGTTTTTACAAATTCTGAGAACATAATTCCAAAACTTAACAATGTTATTCTCTCAAAGAATTCTCAAGTGCCTGAACAAATATCAGACTTGTTTTTCATAAAAATTTTTTTTGTGCAGCAACTTCATGAATAAAGTTGATCTGAGCAGATGTTAAGATGTCTTCCACTTTCCCATCTTTTTATTTGCAGCACTCTGAAAGGAATCAAGGTTCAGACACAGCGCGATACTGGATATGTTCAACTGTTTTGTGTCTGTAAAATGTTCCTGAGGAAATTCATTTTGAGTGGAGCACAGACAACCTTGGTAATGACACCTTGGCACCAAGGAGTAAAAATGTTGCTGAAAATGATCTAAATATACTGATGCTTTTCTGTATGCTGATGGACTTGAGCATATTAGAGGTTAACAGTGCATCCAACATGCTCTCCTTACCACACATCACAGCTGTGCAGCACAATCCAGGATGGAGAATCCACCCTTCATCCTTTCCATCTCGCATACAGCCCCTGTCCAGCACCGTGACATCCTTGCTTATCTCTTTAGACAGTTATAAATGGAAAGGAGATGGACCTACCTTTGTAGACTTCACAGATTCACCAGCTTAACTGAAATTATCACTCTCCCTACACTTCATAACTTGCTTCCAAAGTGTTTTTTTAATTTACTCTCTGTACCATTTTACTAGTTATGTGTTCTTTTACTTTTTTTCCCAGAGAAACTGGGGCTTCATGGGTGCTAGACATCTGTGTGTGTTCTTTCTCTGCTAAGTTACTTTGGCCAGTCCTTATAGCTAAAACACCACTTGTTCTTTTTGGTTTTTTCTTTTTTTTTCAATTTTTTTTTTGGTTTTTTGAGACAGGGTTTCTCTGTGTAGCTTTGCGCCTTTCCTGGATCTCGCTCTGTAGACCAGGCTGGCCTCGAACTCACAGAGATCCGCCTGCCTCTGCCTCCCGAGTGCTGGGATTAAAGGCGTGTGCCACCACCGCCGGGAGAATGTTGAATTTTCAACTGTCAAATAATTTTACCTTTTTTTCAGGAAGTCAGAAAATCTTTGATAAGAGGTCAACTGACACTGCCCCAGAAAATTAGAAAAGTGCATTGCTAAAAACGAAGTAGAGGCCCTCAGTGAAAATACAGTCAGGAGTTAAATCTGAAGATGAGAGGAATTTCTAAGACTTTCAGATCTCCTGAACATTTGATGGGGAGGCTGGGGGTGGGTTGACTGTAGGAGAAGATTCCTGCTGCTTCTGTGAAACGCTTAATCTCCTTCTATACTTCACTTACTGGCTAATGAAAATACAGCTTGGGTTTTGCTCACTACCAGAGTGAGCAGAAGGGGGCCAACACCATGCTTAAGTAGCTGGTCATGCAGATCGCACATACAAAGGATTGTGTTCCTTACTTCATTAACCCATGTCTTAGTGCATTGGGCGTCATTCTGCTTCTCTCCTTTATTTTGTAACAAGCAGGCTTTCTCACTGGTATAAAATTTCTCATCAAAGGACAGCCTGTGAACTGCCATTAAGTAAAACTGACAAGCACCGAAAATGAGGTGGAGAAAAACAGGGAAGGAAGGAGGTAAGGCCAAGGCTGAAGCCAAGGAGGGCATTCTTCATTTCTTAAGTGTTTATGCAAGTCACCTGTCAACAGGATAAAGCAACCAACAGAAAGACTTTGGGAAAGGAAGGGTTTCAGAGGTCCTGCTCAATGGGGGCTAACAATACTGTGGTGGGGTGGAAGACTATGGCAGAGAGCAAAGTTCTCACCTTGTGCCAGTGAGGAAGCATCCCGAGACTAAGGACGGGTCCAGCAACAAGACACATCCTTTAGAGCCATGCCACCTAGGGATGTACTTCCTTCATCCTACCCCCATCTTCTAATGGGCCATCCAGGATGCCCACATCAGAGGATTAGCCCAGAGATAAAAATCATCTCATGAGCCAATATCCCAGGGACAAAGCCTTTAGCTGGTGACATTTTGGAGGATGCTTCATAGCCAAGCCATTCTCCATGGTTTATGTGGAGATTTGTGAAATGCCAAATATATCTAGGCAAGCACTCCTTCTTGGTGACTAGTGTAAAGTGTCACGTCTAGTTAGATGTCCAGTGTAAGTTGAGTTCTGCTTTCACCTGACAAGTCTGAGGGTTGACTTTCTTTCCCTCTGTGATTGGCAGCTAGGAGCACAAAGTCATTTCCTTTACCATGTAACATGAACTGGTGCCGACTATCTTTAATGTCAAGGAAGAACTCAATGCTGTGAAGACCACAAGTCTCTGATGGTTCACAGATCAACTCTCTATCATATCAAAGAAGATATACTGATTCATTTCAATAGGATGCATTACCAGAACTGACTGTTATGCTTCTTTTCCCTACCACATTAGCTCCATGTAGAGTCGGACAGCCGTTGTATATGTCACTTCCTAAATAAAGATGAAAGGTCACTCACTACAGTTTCAGTTGTTATTTCCCTCACCGCAGTTCAGACAAGACACATTAGCACTTGACTCTCTCACTTCCCCTCTTTACATCCACAGATTTAACTCCTCACCATATCTCCCATAGTCTGTCTTGATTGACTGTCTCACATTACTTATTTAGAAGCAATTTCTTTACCAAAACTAAACTACTTTTATCTATTTCTTTCCTTATTCCCTTTCTCTTCTTAAGAAAAGTTATTTTGTTTGTTTGATTAGTTGGTTTTTTGTTTGTTTATTTGTTTTTGGTTCTGTTTTTTGTTTTGTTTGTTTGTTTTGTAGTTTCTCTTAGACATAGTTCCTTCTGAGTAAAAGCTTTGAAATTGCAGATCAATTTTCCAGAAATTTCAGACCATAAGAGAACAAGTAAATATGTTTCAATTTTTTTGCTATTTTTAGGATACTGCTTGACCATGACACATCCGTGTAGGATAGTGAGAATAACAGATACACACACATTTGCCTCTGTTCATCCATTTTTAATCACCCCTTAGTAGCTGTTCTTCTATTAGTGGACATTTGTTTTCTAGTTATGGTCAATATTTAGAACATGATGGTACATCTCATTATCTTTATATTCTGCACATGTGTTACAAAATTGTTATGAAAAATAATTACAATGGGTAAAATGTGTCAGTAACTATTCTGGTAAGTATAAATTCATTTATAGCCATTTTAAATGAGTCAATTAGAGAATGATCATATCTAACATTGATTCTAGTTAAAATGACAACATTAAAATTTCTCAGAGTAAAATCAGTTGTAGAGTTTGGTCACTGAAATCATTTGGAACCAAGGCTCTTTACTGAACCATATTTTCTCTGCATGACAAACTCTCTCATGTCTACTATGTTATTGGGAACCTTGATAATAGGATTGCCCTTGCACACAGTTCAAGGTCAGAACTGGGAGTATTCTCCTTACTTCCAAGGCCAAATTTCACATTTAATTAATATTATGAACTGAATAGTCTCCACCCACACTCTGCTTCATATGCTGAAATCACAATCTCCAATGTAATGGTATTTGGAGATGAGGGGTTGGGAGACAAGTAGATTCAGATGAAGTTATAGGGATCATCTCTCAATGGGATTAGTTTCCTTATATTAGAAACCAGAGTATGTGGTCTCCCTCTCTTCACTCAGCAAGCACACAATGAAAATGGGGCTTGAAATGACCATTATCAGAAGGCAGCCATGCTGGATCCCTGATCTCTGGACTTCAGCATCTATCATCTAGATTCAGAAGGCAGCCATGCTGGATCCCTGATCTCTGAACTTCAGCATCTATCATCTAGATTCTGAAGAAATCAAATTTTCACTCATCATAACATCAAGTATGTGGCATTTTGTTATGTCAACCCAACTTGTCTGACAGCTTTTATATATATATCTATATATAGAGATACAGATATATAGATATAGATATGTAGATATAGATATAGATAGATATAGATATAGATAGATATATAGATATAGGTAGATATATAGATATAGATATAGATATATTCATACTTTGCACATAGAACATGATCTGGATGGCAGCAAAAAAAAAAAAAACAATTTGTTTCTTTGATTTTTTCCACTTCTAAGTAATGATTTAAAGACCTGAAAAATCTTATTTTTTGTACTGGACAAACTTTCCAATGCCTGCTGAGTTATCATTTGTTCTCTCATTTACACAGAGACATTCAAATAAAAGAGAGGGAGAAAGAGAGACAGAGACAGATATAGACAGAGACAGAGGTACAGAGAGACAGAGATAAAGAGACACTTTGATTGTTGTGAATATGTTCTAAATTATGACATTTTTTGAACTTGGACTTTTTGAACTTCCAGTAGTTTTAAAGATAAATAAACAGTGTTCATTTTGATGTTCAAAACCCTCTACAGGTTTATCTTAATATACCCACCACCCATTACTGTCTTACAAGACGATAATAACACACACCTATCTTCTGGAGTCTTCATTAGCAGGCAAGAGGCCCTGAGTTCCCCAACATTCAATATACATATAGCTGTAGAGTTTAGCATCTCCAAAATATACAAGTAGTCTCTTACTTTCTTAACTTTGTCATCATTAGGTCTGGAAACATGTGATATGAAATGACTTCTGGAACCACTGTGCTTCTTCCCTCTCTTTCTTGGTGTGGCGGCCATGAAGGACGTGTTCTACATGTCATACCCACAGTAAAGAAATAACACCTAACTAACATCCAGACTCTGTTTGCATGGTTAATATAACAATATTACTTGAAGCTTTTAGGTCTTGGTGGTCTTGTCACAGGAAGAAACAGTGTTTGTTTTATTTGTTACAACATTTACCCTCAAGATTCACCCTCAGTCTGGAGTCCATATCTTGGCCCACTGGAAAATAGCATATTTTCAAATCTCCTCATATCCAAAAACAGGGGGCCTCTGAATTTCCTCTCCTGTCCCATTACATTTCACAACATACCACTTTTTTGTTATTTATCAAGGACCTGTATTATGGCTGAGTGATTATTTGCATTTTTTAATATGTATGTTGTGTCCTTTTCATATATCACCAACAGATGGTTTTAATCACGATTTTCAATAAGACATTTTTCTTTTTAAATTTATCTGCACTGTATCTTCAGCATCTAAAGTAAGGGGAATGAAATTGATACTTGAAAATTATGCTAAGTGTTTATAAATAACAACAGCCATTGCCACTTCTTAGCAGAGATAAAGGAACTTTGAATAGTAATCTAAATATCGCTAGGGGAAAAATGAATGCCACACTTGAACTCACTAAAAGGCACAGTGTGCTTCATTGATCATGGACACTGAGAATATGTGGTCTTATTCCCCACTGCAAATATAAATATGTGTTATCTACAATCATCTGGGGGCTGTGGTGACCATGAACTATCCTCCAACATGACCTGCAGTTACTGATGCAAACCTGGCTAAATGATTAGTTTCTCTGCATTGGCAAAGACCCAGTTTGTCTCATGAGTTACCAGAGAATTATGACAGATCATTCAGACATTGTTAGTCATTCAGACATTGTTAGCATTAGAGTGAATTCTTGTTCTCCACTCAAATTTGGGGCTATTAAATTGATTTGAACATAAAAGTCCAATTTATGAGATCACAGAAAGTTATTCTCAGCATGACCTGATTTTATGTATTTATTTTGAGGTGGCATCTTATGTAGCCTTGGATGGCCTCAAACTCCCTTATTATCTAAGTGTGATCAGAGACTTTGGAACTTCTTGGCTATGCCACCCCAATACTATAATTACAGGAGTCGTCACCACACTCAGTTTATGTGATGTTGGGGATCAATCCCAGGCCCCCTTTCATGCTAGGCAAGCAGATAACAATGAGCCTCATTCCCAGCTTCAATCTGACTTGTTATGATCACCACAACAATGATTTTTATTAGAGCATAAGTCCCAGGGTTGACTCCATGGAGAGTTCGCTGACTCGTCCTGCATCAGCAGCCATAAGTCCTAAGACTGACTCCAAAGAGAGTTCTCTGACTGATCCTGTATCAGCAGGTATTGGAAAGAGAGAAGCTCTGCTTGCTTCTGTATCTGTGAGCTAACCACCAGCACTGAGCAACTGCCTACACTTATGATTGAATTTTGATTTTAGTTAAATGAAGTAGATAGCATGGCCAAGGAACTTACGCTTAAGTCTCTAGTTTCCATTCTGAGTGCTTCAAATAGCACAAACACATCTGTAAAAACAACATCTATTTGGGCTAAGAAATGCAAAGGAAGTAGTTGACCAAATGCATATTAAAAAGTCTAAGTAAAAGACTGGACCGAAGGATTTGGATACTTTTGTCCTGAGCTGAAGATGAACCCTCCTTTTCTGTTCTTCCAGAGGTAATGATTGAATTGGTTTCTCCTCAGAGTGATGTGTTATGTCTGTGTTTGGAACCTAACTTTGTCTCTCGTTATCTGTGGGTCTCAGAAATTGTCCTATAATATAATAACCTATCCTTGACTTTGGGTAGTGCATGGACCACATTGTCTTTTATTAGTATACATTAAGTATACAAGCAATGGATATGAGTGCATTAGATTTTCTTCTGGTGTGCCATAGATATTTGTTTACAACTTTGTCAAAACACTAGGCATTTTTAATTTGTTTCATTCTTGCTTTTGTGTATCTTGTAGATCATTCACCAAATGAATGAGGAAATGAGGCTTCCTCACTGCATCACCCAACACAGAACTTTGTAATGTTTAGCATCCTGAATTGAAATCAGAAAGAAAAGGAGTCTGAGAAAAAGCAAAGCAAAGTAGAAATATTTATATTTCAAAAAACCTAGCATTTATTAGGAGTTTTATATTTATCAGCCATCACATTTTTCTAATAATTTTGTCATGGTAGTCTTATGAACTCTTTATTAGCTGTACTTCATGTGCGAGATAATTAATGCCTGAATAGAATAAGTAATGTGCTCAGGTTTTTAATAGCTGAAAATGTTAAAGAGATAGTAACTACTTCTTTACAAAAATTACAAACAATTGGATGATATCTTATTCTGACTCTAAGAAAGAAAGGAAATTGGATAAAAAATGATTAAGGATTATGAGGAAAATGGAAGGAAGGAAAGAAGGAAGAGCAGAAGGGAGGGAAGGAGCAGGTGAATTTAATTTAATTCACATGTGAATTAAAAGGATTTGAGAACAAACCACACAGAAAGTAGAAGAGATGTTTCTGAAGCACCTTCTTGACATTGTCTCGTTTTAGGATTTTCTGCAGTGGGACTTCTGAGAGATCATGATTTCTCTGTTGATACAATTAAAATCAGAGCTTGAGACCAGTTAGCCAGGCAAGGTTTGGGGCACCACTGATAGAGGAAAACAAATCAGCCAAGAAATGAAAATAGACATAAATCCAGACTTTCCTTCTCTGACAGTTTGGCTGTAGGACTATTTTGGCAAATTTCTAGGTGAAACAGCAGAATGATCCAAGTGATCAGTTCTTTTCCAGGGTCTAAAATACCTGTTTTACCCCAAGTCCTGTCATACAGATTTATTGTTTTAATTTTCAACACAAATTTGAGTGTTTTCAGGAATGGATCTTCAGCAAGACCTGCCTTTGGGATTTGTTTTCCAGCAAACCTCATTATGGCCACAGGCTATTCATTTTGTTAGAGAAAGGGAGCAGAGTCTGTGTTTTTCAGCATAGAACACAGTTTCAAATGTCATCTTAGCTCTGACATCCTAGGGTCAGTACCTTGGTCTACTGCCTGAGGGACTCAGTGGAGGTCAAGGCCTTTCTTTTCAGAAACCACACAAACCCACAAGGTCTGGATATATTTTTAAATAATCTTTTGGAAATCAAGTTCCTCTTTTAACAAATAAGAGGAATTACGGTTTGATCAAAAATGTTCCCCATGCTCCCATGTTGAACTGTTGGTCCCCAACTGATGCTACTCAGGAGAGGTGAGGAAACTTTCAGAGCTGTGTCCCAGAGGACTTTGGTTTCTGGGGGTTTGGTGTCCTTGGAGATGCAGAGGGGCACTGGCCTTTTCTCTCTGAGCTTTCTATCTCCACCACATTTTCCCACCATGGTGTTCACCCTCACGTCAGGTCTAAAAGCCACAGAAAAGTGACCATGCAATGAAACCATGAGTCAAGACACATCTCCCCTACTGTTAAAATGTTTATTCCCTGTTACAGCAACAGAAAATCAACTAACATACTAGACATTAAGAAATTTCTAATACTCACTCCCATATCCACCAGTGCACTCAAGTCACCATATAAATTTTTATCAAAGAAAAAGAAGAATAAGCAGGGTGATAGGGCAATGTGCAAAAATTGGAGATAATGTTAGGGTTCTCCTAAAGTGTAAAATTACCCTTCTAGAAATGGCTTTACTCACCAAGAAGTTAAAAATTCATGTCCCTGTACCTCTAAATCCTTGCTTGGGAAGATTCCAGAAAATAATTTTGATGGGTCATATGGGTTATTGACTTTATTGGGTATAGAATTACCTAGCAGACACACCTCTGGGCTGGTTTGTAAAGGAGCTTTTCTATTAGATTAATTGGAAAAGGCAGACCACTGTAATGCAGTTAGCATAATCCCATAGGCAGGGATAACAGACTGGTTAAAAATAAGAAAGTGAGCAAGGCATCATCGGCATCCATCAGTCCCTGCTTCATGTCTGGATGTGGTGTAACTAAGGCTTCAAGCCCCTGCTGCCTTGACTTCCCTGCCACGATGGATCACACTCTCACACTGGAAGTCAGTACAAGTCTTTTCTTCCTGATACTGCTTCGGTTATGTGTGTTGCTACAGCAATGAGAAATGTAACAGATACAATAGCTAAATAAGAATTTAATAAATAAATAAGACTCAGTATTTGTAAAAAGCTAGTCATGCGTTTATTCATTTCATAAATATTTGGCATGCACCTATGAGACCGGCAAGGGAATGAAATGGAATCAGTCTGGTAGGGCAGATAGTCTCTACTGTTATATTGGAGATGGAATTAGTAAAGTGTTGGAACTTTCTTAAAAGCTGACAATGAGTGGATGAGAGAGGAACATCAGATGCTTGCTTAGTCTGTTTCCTTGAATACCCCCACTTTGCTATTTCTCATATAAAATACGTCCCATGGATGCTTGAATCAAGCAATGGCAAGCAAGGGCAATCAACCACGGTATCCTAACTAAATTTGTCTCTCATTGTTTTCAAACTCTTGACTTTTGCTTGTCATGGTGATATTCATAAAATGAATGAGGGCTGTGGTAACTTAAACAACAGTAACTATGGGAACATTACTGGGTGAGGCAGAGGGATGGAAAAGAAAGGAGAAGGTGAGAAAGAGAAACTTCAAAAATTACAAAGGCACTTGGGACTTCATTTCCTCTGCTGGAGAGTTACATGTATTTTGATAGTGGAGGGAGTGCCACTGTTACTTAACAATTGTGTAGGTTTCAGGTACCTTAAGATAGAGTGATATGAGGCAGAACCTCCCCTATGTTTCCTCAGAATCAATGTGCTACAAGACTTCATGGAAAGAAAAATATATATACATACCTTCTCATCTGTAAAGCAGAAAATAAAATTCAAATCATTTATGTGTCCTGGATGGAGGAGGATTCGTCTATTATGTTTCCACCTCTTTCATTGGTCTCTTTTGAAAAATAGTATTAATTTTTGTAGTGTTCTTTTGGAACTTCCCACAATTATACTTTAATCAGAAAGATAGGAATCAGGGGAACTCCATGCCCACAAGACACCCAATATGGCATTGCTGCATCATGCTTGTTGGAAAAACTTGTCATCTCATGCAAAGAAGACATTCATTTCAAGGATATTTCATGAACAAGATCATATCAACAATTTTACTTAACACATTTCCTTACTTGGCTGAGGAAAAGCACTCTGAAAGAACACACTTTGGATGGGGAAGAAATACATTTTACTGAAGAAGAAAAAAGAGAAAGAAAGAAAAGCAGGGCTCACTGAACTGGCACCAACTTCGTCTGTAGCAGAAATGAACTGCCAGCCACGTCCTCTGGTGTGTGGTGCCTTTCACTGTGACGACATCGTGTTTGTTGTCTCCCTTGTGTGCCTGCCCTGTGAGGGTCAGTTTTCAGAATCTTTTCAGACCCATGTCGCCTACTTCCTCCTCCCCCTGTTTTCTGCTCCTGGGTTTACAGTTCCAGATGGTAGCTTAGATCTTTATGACGTTTTAATTGATTGTGTGGTAAAGGCCAATTTCACCCTTTTGCCTATGGCTAGCTCTTGCTCTCAAAACAGCTGACTGTGTTTCCATTGTACATTTATGGCCGTTATATTTAAAATTAATTCATTTACAGTATAGGAGTTGCTATCCACCTCTGTTCTGTGGTGATGTATAGGTTAGTGTTACTGTTTTAACCACTACCACTTGGCTAAAATTTCAGATCAGGTACTATGTTGCTTTCTGCTTTTTTTTCTTCGTTTTTCATATTATCGTTAATTATCTGGTATTTTCTTGTTCTATCTATCTATCTATCTATCTATCTATCTATCTATCTCTCGTGTATGTGTATTTGTGTGTCTGTTTTCTCTATGTACCATAAAATGACATAGGAATTGTATTGAACTTATGTTTTGCTTTATGTATTATAATTGTTTTAACAATCTTAATTTTTCTACTCTATAGACATGAGATATCTTCCCATGTATTCATATCTTTTTCAACTTATTTCATTTACTTTTTATGATTTTCAGGGTCTAGGCATCTCACTTTCTTGGCATTCACCTATATGCATGGGAAGATATTTGAGCCATAAAATTCCTAAATGATTAACAGCAGAAAATATGTTTTAAAAAAAA